>APFE030066152.1:0-44364 GCA_000404065.3 Pinus taeda
CACACTTTTAGTGCATTTAATCTAAATGGAAAACCATATGAGTTAATTTCCAAAACTATGGTATCATTTCCTAATGGTTCTTCTTATTACAAAACAATGGGTAACAATCTACTTGTTCCCTTGAATATAAAACCATTGGTAACAATATATTTTTTCCCTTATGTCAAATCCATTAAATAAATGCATAAATATCATAAAAGCATGCCCATTCAACTATATGCCACGTGCATTAAATAAATGCATAAACATTATAAAATGTTGTATTTCCCTAACACTATCTATTTCCATATGAAACCCTCACTTATATTATTAACCTCGACTTCAATGTGTCAATACCATATAATATTTCTCCATCTCAAGGTTTAAAATAAATGTATTGTAAAATCCCAATAGGCATTAATGCATATCATAAATTCCAAGACAAGCACTACACACACCATACTCATCCATTGTCCACAATTCAATGCATTTCAAATCAGTATATTACTCAATGGTATTTTTTGTAATGGATTATCATGAACTAAATAGTTCTTGTGCTAACTACCCAACTCCTAAACATGCACAAGCATTGGCAATCTCTGAACAAATCTAGAAATGACCTTGGTCTCCTTTAAGAGGATAACATAGACAATATATTGATAATTGTAATTTTCTTCAGCCATAAATTAACCACAAGAGTAACCAATTATGAAGAAATATTTGGCTTGGTTTCTTTTCCATTTGCCTAAAATTATTGCTGTTAAGAATATATATAAATCTAGTTGATTCAACACTATTCTATAGTGTTTGAAGAAGTAAAACCGTTGTCTCTATGGTTTATAGGAGGTGAAAGCATGTTTACTCTCTTTATTAGTTCCATATCATGTTAACAATCTTATATATTCATATTCATCAATTAAACTTACCAATTAACCACAAGAGTAACCAATTATGAAGAAATATTTGGCTTGGTTTCTTTTCCATTTGCCTAAAATTATTGCTGTTAAGAATATATATAAATCTAGTTGATTCAACACTATTCTATAGTGTTTGAAGAAGTAAAACCGTTGTCTCTATGGTTTATAGGAGGTGAAAGCATGTTTACTCTCTTTATTAGTTCCATATCATGTTAACAATCTTATATATTCATATTCATCAATTAAACTTACCATAAAATTCCTAGAGGAATTAATGGATACCTCAAAATATGTTTGATTAACCTCTTCATAACCTTGTCCTTAGAAGTTCATCATGGTAGCTTGCCGAAGAGATTTTAGTGGAAGATGTCTTTGACCTTACCATAATAAAACCCTATCTTACCGTAGAAAAATATTAAGGCATGGTAAAACCCTGCCTTGTATGGAGTCTTTCCTATGTTAGTAGCATTGTCTTGGTTACCCACATAACACATGCTTGCAAGACAAAACCTGAAAAGAAATGAAGTGATTATGTGTAGGAAACGTCGAAATACTAACTTCGGAATATCTTTGGCACTTGTAATTACTTAATACATTCCTACATAATAACAATATGACTAGATGATGCATATTATGAAAAAATATTTGATAGACCATGGAGGTTTAAAATAATACCAACCATTGTTTTTCTAACCCTAAATTTAGAAATATTTTGTGGATTCCTTACAAACCATTTCATAGATGTTTATTGATGTCACCAAATATTTTGGATCACATATTAATCAATAATTATATTTTTATATGATTAACTACATAATGTCTAGTTTGGATAGGGATATTATTCTCACCCCTTATACAAAACATTCTCCTTAATGTTCATCTCTTATTCCTTTTTTCATCATTATATTTTCATCGAGTCTTCCCACTCAAACTATTTATTTTGATTTAGATTTCTTTTATTTGCCATAGTCTTCTTTTTAGATCATCTTTCACTCATAACATCTATCTTGAGTCATGGTAATTCAGTAACTAGAACAACCAAAAGGGGATCCTTCCCCTTCAATGTGAAGGATTTTATTTTATTTTATTTTCTTTTCTTTTAGGAATACCAAGAAGTAAAAGAAACAATGTTTTATTAATAACAATAAATATTTATAGCTATGAAAATATTCAACTTTTACTTCCATATTTTTAGTCACTACTTAATTTCATAAAAAACGAAACAACATGGTCTTCATAAAATGGTTTGTTACCTATCAATATTCTTGGAAATTATGTCCACTCCATATAATATTTTATTTACAGGTGGTTTACAACCGACAACAATCACTCTAACAGTGGTTTATCAACCCAACATTAAGAACCTTGGGTAGTTTATCAGTCTCCTTTGGCAAGCACCTCTTGGCATATGATCAACATATTTAGTTAGTATTTCTCAATCATAATCACATTATTTTTATCAAAACATTTTCAATGAGATGACAATCACAATATTTTTAACCATTAGTGATTTATGCAATTCCATGTAATAATTTCAAATAATAATCATTTATCATAGTACCTTTGCAAGTACTCAAACAGACTATAGTTCTCTAATGAAAAAAATGATCAAAGTAATCATAACTACATAAAGTGTGTATTGTCGTAGCCTTGATAAAGACATCCACAAGTCTTGTATCATGATTTTGTTGAAATATAATAGAGACTTCCCTAGAACTACAGTTCTTGTAGTTCCTTCTGTAGTGTTCGACCCACTTTCTTCCGGAAAACTAATCAGAAATATTTCATAGATTTACATCTCCTCTATCCAATCAATGTCCTTTTGAATATGGATATAGGTCCAGTCTTTACCTCCTACTAGCACCTTTAAATTCATATTTCCTTTATCTCCTACAGTCCTTTTCATGGATCGTCCACCTATGAAATTTATATCCATTCATGTAATATTTTGGTGTTCTTCCACCCATGACATTTATCTCAAGTCGTGCTAGCTTTTGGTGGCCCATATTAGTCGAACACGACCATCCCTCTTGGAAAAAGGAGATGCTTTCAGGTCAGTTTTAGACCATAATTGATTTTCATTATTCGTGTTAGTTATGAGACTAATATTTCATATGGTGTGTCCTTTAATATTCCGAAAAATGATAGTAAACAAAATGATTTCATTTTACTAGCAAAATAAATATTTGCATTCTCATAACGAATATTTACTTTTCACTTTTTGGCTCTTTCAGCCACATGTGATCTAAATCATAAAATTCGTTTTAAAATGGGTTTACCACTATCATCGAATATTTCATTGAAATATTTTCAAATTACCAACTCATGTTTTCTACCAACTCATGATTCCTTGAAATGTTTGAGGCCTTACTACCCGAGAATCCTTGTGGTTTGTCCTTCAATAAGGGCATCCCTCAAAAAAAAAAAAAAATAAATAAAAAAATTATAGGAATTATGAATAACATCTCACGTATCACGGGTGGTAATAATTTCAAGTTTCATGTTTGAATAACAATAAACATTATACCTTCACATGTCTAGTCACAAATCACATTTCTACCTTTTTACCTTTCATTGCTTTTTGTGTTTCATACTACTAGAATCTTAGTGATGTCACTGTGCTACCATTAAGTTTCTTCTGCTTAACCATACTAGGACATTACTCACAACTATATTTTGTAAAACCATACTTTTCACCAAACCATGTTATTTACGAATCATCTTGTCAGATATACTCAATATGCATTTAAATTTCACATACATAAATGTTTCTCAATACTTCAACAAAGTAATATACTGTAGGTTTTAACCCCGTACAGAAATTACCTACATACAAATTCTAAATCACAGGAAAAATAAAAATGCGAGAGCATAACACATAAAAACACATATGCACAGAGATTTCCCACTGGATCTCAAAACCGAGACTACCAGCTTGATTTTTCATTATATTCCTTTCAATGTTACAATACATATTTATACATGCCGAAGCATCCAATACCATGGACTGAAAAACCATCACGTCCAATACCATGGACCAAAAAACCATCGATCCAATACCATGGACCGAAAACGATCGCGTCCAAAAAACATGTGCGAAAATCATGCACAAAACCATAGGTGGGTCTGCCCAACCTAACATAGGGTCCAAAACCAAAATTTTCCGGGGCGTTGCCCCGGACCCCATAAAGTGGGGTTACGGGTACCCGTCAAACCCCCTATTAACTATGTGGAAAGAATATAACACAACCCAACATATAGTACCATTCGTATCAATTTTTCACCTACACAAAAAGTTTCCATGGATTAAGAGTAAGCATAGAAAATAGGAATGCATCCTCTAGACACCTAAGGAATTTTGAAACAAGGTTCCCATAGAGATATTTTCCACAACAAAATTAAGGTAATAGGACCTTCTAATAGATATAGCCATTTTCATCCAAACATTTATAATCAAAATAGTTGTAATTCATGAAAAATCATATTTCATTTCCATGGACATGTTTCCAACCATGATTTGTTATGTAGCATTATTATTTTGAAGTCAATCATGCGAACTTTTAAACCATGGAAATTAGTAATAACAATTGATTGAAATATGACATCCAATTTTTTTTTACTGATGACAAAAACGACACCATGATTCTACAACATAATAGACCTAACTTATTAGGCTTAATTTGTAGTGTGACCAACAATATGCACACAAACTGTATGAATTTACAAAGGATGAAGATGAAAATATTGTGTTGAATGCATGATGTATACAGGCCCATTAACATTAACACCCTCATTGAAACATCAGCTTTTAGAATTACATTATCATGTAAGAATTTTTAACGATAAATGTAATTAACAATACTTAACTACTACTAATTTTATCATTAATTTTTTAGTACATACGTAATCTATTTCATGTCATGCATTCTGACTATTATTGGATAATACATTATTAAACTATCAAATAATATCTTTTACCCTTATTACACCACTTACCATTTATGCATGTTCATATGAAAGGCCAAAACCCTTTTCTTTTTATTCTTATTATTGATATAAAAATGTATTTCTATTAAGTCATTCACTTTGAAAGGTACTATTATTATGATGATATAGGTTCTTTTAAAACATTCAAGAATTTACATTCATGCTTATGCATGTGTTGTCGCTGCGAAAAACACCGTCCAAAATTTTTCCTACACTTGAATTTTGGAGAATACTGTGGATCTTGCGATTAGTTCTTATGTTGTCACTTCTTGGCTAGTTGATGCTTGGTTAAGTCTTCAAGTTCGATTCTTGAAATGTAAGTGTTGAAGTCATCTACTCACATATGCTTAGTCTGTAACAAGCTCATGAGCGCATTCATTTACACAAGCTTGAATAGGCCCAACATAGTCCACTAAGATAGTGCCTATGCTATGTTCAGCCTATTTCAACAATCAGTGGACACTCTCAACTGACTGTCACTCACTTTTGTTTGGAATCGTATTTCTACTTTGGGGAGTTTCTCAAACTGTCACTTTTTTCAAACTTTCAACATCAAAAGTGTCATTTTCACATTTACTACTATAACTTTTGCTTTCTTTTGACATTAGTGAGTGTTTTTTTCATGTTATCCTTGCTCTGCCATGTGTCGCTTTCACTATCATTTGCATTTTTCTTTTTCATATCACAAGTGTCATCTTTTGGCATGGGAAGTGTTGCTTATCATGCAAAGAGGAGTTATGGGTTGTTTCAATGGGTGAATTTGGTGATGGCTAGTCCTTATAGTCATGTAGACATGATTTCACACTTATTCCCAAAGATTTCTTCACTATCACATAAGTGTCATCACTTTTATTGTAAATTGTATATTTTGTGCCGCACTTGGAGAGGTATGTTGAACCACTGCTGCATTGAGGGAATCATGCTTTTCCTATCTTCTAAGTGATAAATGTTGTATCATAATTTTTTTTGTGTGTGCGATCATTATCTAGTTTTGTATCTATTCACCTGAGCTTCACTAATCCCACTATTAGCCTTATCCGAAAATTCACTTTCGGGAAAATTGACTTCACTTGGCCTTCCTAAACTCAACACGCGTAGCCTTAACCATGAATCCCTAACCTTGCCTCTTAAAACTATGAAATTCATAGTCTATGTGCCTAATCCTAGTCCTTGAGCTCCAAAACTATGTAATTGTTTCCTTTAGTCAACCTTATCTACTCATTGTACAATCTCAAGCATCAAGCCTCAGCCTTGAGCTCTTCAACCATGACACTACACAATCACTTGGGCTTTGTCCCTCAAGAATGGTGCAATGGGAAAATTCAAACCTCAAGCCTCAAGCTTGAGCCCTTGAAACCCTCAACTGTGCAATCTAACAGCTTGTTCTCCTCCCTAAATTGTGCATTATGAAACTTCAAGCCTTAATCTTGACCTCTCAAGTCCCTCAACTACACAGTAACATAGTCGAGGCCCTTAAACCTATGCAATACATAGTTTGAATTGTCAAGCCCCATCCTTGAGCTATTGAGCCCCTCAATTTTGTAATATTTTGACCCTAACCATCCTTAACATTGGATTGTGTAGTCTCAAGCCTCAGTCACATACCTTCACCTCTAGTACTATGCAATCCATGAGTCAGTTACTCAGCCAGTCACTAATTCCAACCCTAACAAGTGATTTCATGAAACATGTTAGATTAAGGGTTTTCAGATTGATACCATTTTCTCATGAATGGTTTTCAGTTGCAGGTACTCTATCTTATCATGACAAGGTGATGATGGATGGAAAGGAGAAGGATACCATGCTAGAGGACACCTATGGAGCCGAACAAATAATATGATTAGGTGAGAAATGAAGGAACACCATATTACAACCGAAGACCAAAGCTCAAAACTACATGAAGACCCCATTTGGTTCAAAACCCTTTGGACGGTGGATTTGACAAATAAATCATATCTCTCATGAAGATGAAGTATTGGATACATCTTTTATTGAATATTGAAAGAAAACAACAACAAGGAGTGGCTTGACATGGTTGTGTCATCTTGAATTCCATGTCATTAGTGTCATGTCATCTCATGCCATGAGTCATCATGTGCCACAACATTTTGTGGATTATGTAAATTAAATATTAGAGAAATGTAATGTAACATGGAATCCCAAGAGCCATCCATAGAATATGAAAGGTCATGAAGGAGTTGACGTCTCATGGAGAAGTCAAACAATCATGGGGGTAGTTGATGAGTCAAAAGGGAGGTGAATGGCGACCCCATTTGTTATATATACACCCTCATAGCTCATGAAAAGGAATTTTGACCTTGGCTTCTCGTCTAAGGAATTAGAGAGGCAGGGTCAGTACTTTGGGGGATCATGCTCCAATACTCCACTATTAGACGTAGTAATGTTTGTTATATTCATGTATCTCGGGACTTTTACTTAATACTTGAAGCCTGATGGCCAACACCTTTTCATGCATGGATTGTAAATATCTGTAATACTATTTTGTGAAGTTTATCATTCATGTATGCTTTCATGTGTATTATAGTAGTTGAACTATTTCAGTTATTTTAGTGCTTATCATATTCAAAATGTGTTGTAATGGTTGTAATGATCATCACATCTATGTGGACTATTCTGCTTGATGTTAGGAAATTTTTCTTATTTGCGTGTGTCACTACTAGGGTGGTACTATTACTTTTCTCTTAGAGGTTTGATTTTCCTTCCATCTGGAGTAGAAGAACGTTGATTCACCTGTCCTTAGACATTCAGTAGGCACACTTAGTTGCTTTTTAAATGGTAAATACATGCTTCTTTTTCTTGCTAACAACTAAAGCCAAGGAATATTTTAAAGTAAAATGGTAGCTAAGCCATATTATAGATGGGACTCCTACACCAAATGGTGTAAGCTCTAATTGGGACCTCATATCGGGGAGATCGCCTTGGTTGACGAATTTCCAACACTGTCAACAAAATGGTTCTAGAAGTAGGGAAAAATGATAGGTTATGCCCATTGAGTCTACTTTGAGTCTTTTATCTAAAATGGCTCTTTCCTAAATCATAATCTACATATTTTTTTTCTAAAGATATAGATGTCGCGATCCCTATGGAAGTTATTCATAACATGTCCCAATTTAGGTTTGACGGCGAGGGTGAGTTAACTATTCATGAACATATGTTTCAAGTTATATATTTTTTCCTTTCTAATGGACTTCATTGGAAGGATATCATAGCTAGATTTCTCACCCTCACATTTGAAGGTCATCTTAAGAGATTATGTCCTACATTACTTGTTGCTTCCATCCATTCATTTGACCAGCTTGTGAAGGAGATTCATAAATCATTTGATAGGTATGACTACCGGGATGTCCCCAAAACAATTAATTAACTAAGAATGAAGCCTAATGAATCAATTGAGGATTTCTCTGATCGATTCCTTCACCTTTGTTATGAATTTTTAGGAGAAGACACAGATTGGGATTTCTTTAAACAAAATTTTAAACATTTGGCTCATATCTCTTTTCTTGGTGAATCTAAACCCCTTGATGTTTCTACTTCCCCAAATTTTAGAAAGCATGCTGAAGCACCTCTAATTTTAGAGGAACCTACTATTCCTTGTGTTCCTTGTCTTCCTCCATTTCCAATACAATGAGGGTGCTTCCTTGCGATGATAATAAAGTTTGGAAATCTGCAAATAAAATTCCTAATCCATCTTCTCATCCTCTTTCTTTTCACGATTCAGATCCAATGGAGGCAACCCTCGAATGGATCATGAAGCTCATGGTGAGTACTAATTATTCGACTCCTTAAGATGATTTTGTCATTCTTAACCTCAATATTAAATCTTGTTCTAGTGAAAGTATTATTTATTTAAGGGAAATATATCACCCTTTATCATCTACATGCCATGACTCTTTGTATCATGATCCACTTCATCAATTTTCTCCACCAACTAGTTCTTCACACTCTCTTGACTTCCAAGTTGTTGATTCAAATTCAGATCGGTACAAGGAAATCACATTACATTGGTAGAGGGCAAAGAATATAAAGATACCTTTGATATTTCTTCTCTTTTTGAAAGTTCTCCATGCCACGATAATGACCTTCTATCCTTGGTTGATTTTCAATCTAAGAATCTCAATGATGAATCAAATGGTATTTACTTACCTAATCAATCAAATGTCTTAGGCAACAATAATTTTGATGATGATGACTTTGCTGATGTATGTGATGATGAATGCCCAAGTGCAACCACTGATCTTTATGTTTCTCAAGAAGATTTTGTTTTGAAATATTTTGATCTAAAATTCATTTCGGTCAAAACAAATTTTCTTATGAACACTTCTTCCTCTTCACCTCCCAATCCCATGGATTTTTCCATTTGTAATACATCAACTCATGATGAAGATGCTCCATGCTCTTCAAGTTCTTCATCTGATAAGTTAGCATCTCAATCGAAATAGGGTAGTGAGATTATTGATGATGAAGAAGAAAGAAATGAACTTATAGACCATCCATTCCATCCCTTATCATGTATTTCTTCATATGGGGGAAACTCTTCAAATCAGTGGGATCATGAGATTTTTCTGATGCATACAGTCTTAGACT
Organism: Pinus taeda; assembly: GCA_000404065.3. Taxonomy (NCBI): domain Eukaryota; kingdom Viridiplantae; phylum Streptophyta; class Pinopsida; order Pinales; family Pinaceae; genus Pinus; species Pinus taeda. Next base: position 9,489 of record APFE030066152.1, read on the forward strand.
TACAATCAAAAAATATTATAACTTGAGTAATTCGTTTCAAGAATTTGATCAAACCAGCAATGTAGATAGTTTCCATCTAGATAGTGGCAATTCTGTCAACTTAACCAATAGTAGTTGTCCACACACAATTTGTGATCTGATTCAGCTTACAAAATTTTGTTGTCTCTCATTTCAAATTTTTGAAACTCATCAGGAAGACAAAGAAATTCTACTCTCATTGATGGTTATGTTAATTTCTCACAATCCTAGTGAAATTCCTAAACCATGTTAGCCGTGGATTTTCTCATAGAATTATTTGATTCATATTTTTTTGTTGGATGCAAACTTGTTATCAATGCATTTCAGGATTTTCGCTACAATTTTCTTGTTTATTGAGATAAGGTTTTTGATCGTACGGTTGTAATGAATCCATCCACTTAAAAATCTCTTATATCGAATTTGAGTTTGGAATGTAAATATTTCATGAATGTGTGAAATCATGAAGCTGATCAATTTGAAGATTACCTTTTCCCAAAGAATTCATGTATGTTGAGAGCTATGGTGGATAATCAGCACCTAACCTCTTTTGTGAATTTCTTGTTGACACCAGAAAGTGCCTTGAATGTTAGCAAGTGCTTCAGTTATTTTTAATTGAATTCCCCTTTTGACCCATTACATCCCGACTAGTTTAATATATTTGTTATACTAGTAGTCCTTTTTAATTCTGTCAATGATCATGATGCTTGTTCAATTTATCAATAGTTATAGGAAAATGGTGTGTCACATTTAACATGTGAGGAAATTAGTTCTATTATTCAAAGCATTCAGAGAGCTATTTGTGCATATTTATGGAAAAATGACGTGGAAAAATAGAAAATGGCTTTGTGACACAACAACATTTGGCTAACTCTTATTCCTTCTTATCCATCTTGGTTATCCATTTGGTTAGTGATGTTATAACATAAAATATGATCCTTAGGTGAGGAAATATTTGTGTCGAACAATAATATATGTGTTTATTTTGGAAACCTCATACCTATACTCATTTTTTTTTGTTTGGGTGTTCTTCACACTAATCTAATTGAGTAGAGAAGGACACGGGGAAAATATAGACAAGAAAATAATTATCAGAGGTCTTACACATACTTATTTGAAGGGACAACAATTTTTCTCTCAATAAGTCATGATCCCTCTTCCGCCAATGAAATAAATAAGTGAAAATCCATAGTTATATATAAAATAACTAAATAAAGGGTGAAAGAAGGGAAAGGCTTCTCGTGTAGGGAGGTGAGGAAAGCAGCTTCACCAGGGTACTGTCTAGGCTCATTGGAAGTGGAGCAATGGTTATGTTCCTAAAGTGACTCCACAGGGGTATTGTTCCTACCTTGTTGCAGTGGAGCAACACCAGAGATGAAAAAATATAATCTAAATATCTAAAACTTGTGTGCCACATTACCCTTGCCTTATCTTGAAACATTGTGATATTGGTGGTGTCATGTTTGTTTTTAACCCAGGGATAATGAGCGGGACTATGTTTATGCATGGGGTAAGCGGGAAAGTCGACGTAATATTAATAATGAATCAATACTTCCTAAATAATTTGGCCCTACGTAGAGACTTTACCAAGGAAGAGAAGCTCGAGTTCTACCAGCGTGTTGCCAAGTGTTTTCGTTGTGATAAACACCCTCCAAATTTTGCCTACACTTGAATTGTTGGCTTGAGGGGGCTTGGACCCAAGTCCAGAGTTAACTAAGCTAACCAACAAAACCCTACACTACTGTCCCTTATGGCAACAACCCATGTAATGGAAGTTGTAGTCTCACCCGAGGCAGTATTGGGGGATGCTAGAACTAGATTTCTACATCCAAAGAGCTATGAGATGTGTTTCTATAAAACTTACGGCTTTATCTTGACCTTCACAAACCTTAATCCTCGAAACCTAAAACTTATAGTGAATGACAGTAAACATACTTATGTCCTTCGTCGATTGCGCTAAACATGCATAACATCATATAATTACATAGATCTATGTCTTCGTGAATCTATTAAGTACTCTTGTTGATTAATTTCACTCAATAGATAATAAATATAGTAAGTTCAAAAATAAAATAGTAACACATAAATGCACATAAAGTTCTTCAAAATAAGCCTTTTATTATTCTTTAGATCTTCAATTACAGTTCTTCCCAACCCTCCACACACAACTGCAGGAGCTCTTGCACTCAACTGCAGACTTACCAAGGTCTCCACGCACACAGCTACAGACTTACCAAGGTCTCTGTGCACACAGTTGTAGGATCCTTCCCCTTCGCCCAAGTACAAAACGAACTCAACTTATGAATTTCTATTGCTTCTACTCAACTATCTTACAACTCTTTTATGACTTATTTTTATATTCTTCTTCATTATAATACCATGGTCCATGAACCATGGGCGGCTCTCAAAAAAACTTGACTCTAAACAGACTAAGGGGTTTTGACCTTCTTAAAGCCCCTTTGACTCCTATCGATTTGCACTACTCATGCTATGCTCCTCAAAATGCGGATACTTTACAATATTTAAAAAGACATTTACAAAATTTTAACAAGGGGACCCCATCCAAATAGGCCCCCAAGATAACTTCGTGACTCATCGTGAGTCACTCTAACTAAATTCTATCTTCAACGCTTGAAGATCTGTTGTTCCATGTGTTGTGGCATGGTGAACTTCTTCAACCAATTTCTTCATTTTGGACCTTCGACTGCAAGGCCCATGGTTCTATGTGTCCATTAAAGAGCTTTGAGCTTGCTATGAACGGTCTATAACAATTGGCTTGCCTTATGAGCCCATGGTTGTGCCCTTAAGGAATTAACAGAGGCCTTTCGACTTAGCTCATCAATCTCAGTCTGTATGAATTTTCCTTATTAAAGTCTGTTGAACCTTTGCACAGGTGCTAAGGTCCACATTGTCACCCTGATCTCATCAAACTATAGCTTCTTTTCATGGATGTCTATTTTAATCATTTGTAAGTGTGGATTGTCTTGCAACGAGGTCTACATCTTGATTGTTTTCTCAAACAATTAGTTGTAGTCCTTAACTGCAGTAGCTAGAGTGGTCATATCAATTGTAATATCATCCTTGTGTTGCTATCTAACTACCAGAAGAGGGGTTGGTTGCAGCTTCAGTTGAAGCCCTAAAATCTGCAACTGTAGCTCAAAGCAGACCTTTCCAATTTCCTCCTAATATTCCTTCACTACAACAACTAACTTGTGAATTGTCTCTGCGAAGGCCACCTCTACAAGAATTAGGAGCTTAAGGAGCTCGTTGCATGCTTAGTAAGGGTTGCCTCAAGCTGCCTGCAAGGCCTTCGATTTCTCTAAAAGAATTTTTTAATTTTTAGTTTTCACCTCATCAGTAATCAACAATGCTCATTTCACCGAGATTCAGAGCTCATCTGAAACTCCTTAGTGTAGCTCATGCAAGGTATGGATTGGTACTACTACAAGGTTGATACTTAGATTTTTCTAGTTAAGTGCACACTCCTCATCTTCGGTTGTCTAAAACTAGAGAGAGCCCCCTGGCATTTGTACTACTGAGAGCTTGGATGTGATTTCTGTGGAACCAAATTTTGGCACACTAACTTAATCCACACTCGTTTACACCACACTTTCCTAGATCACTCCTATCTAGAGCTGTAATTATTTTAGGCCCTACTAAACTTTTTCCAATACCTTGTGGTATTGGTCCTCGCTATTTCCCCATATAGTTTTAGTGGCAGAGTGGACAACATCACCTATCTCATCATGGTCACCCTCTGTGAGGAACGATGGTGTCATACTCACAAACTTATCAAACTTATGCTTCTTGCGAGGTGGCATGGAACTTTGCTTCTACCTCTTCCTGAGTTGGAAGGGAGTCTCTAAGTCCTCCAATCTAAGATAGGGGTATGCACACTCGTCTTCTTGATCTCTAGTTTTGACCTCTACATCAGTGTGGTCTGTCCCAGGTTCCTCGAGGTCAATGGTGACCTGCGATGTTGCTACTTGTGCAACTTTTTTTTTCTGCGCTTCCTTCTCTTTCCTAGAAGCCTTTTCTTTCTACGCTTCCTTCTCTTTTGTGGAAGCCTTTTTTGCTTCTTTGTCTTTCTTAGAAGCCTTATGTGTTTCTATCTCTTTGTCTTTCTTGGCCTCTATCACAATTGTTGTTTTCCCTGTTCCTGTGGCTTTTCCATATGGGGTGAGCCAATCACTAGACCATTTGTTGATGACCCCCATAATATCATCCTCTACAACTAAATATGGAAACTTGTTCCATGCTCCTGTGACATCCTTCTTCGTGTGTATGGACAAATTGTGAAAATATGCCTTGAAGTTTGCTATATTTTTATACTGTACATGTAGGGTGGATGAAAACTGTGGCTGTTGGTTGATCACCATTTGTAAATTTGAATCAAACAAGACCCAGAACATTTTGGTTCCAATGACATAGGCAGGATCCTTTGTTTCCCACAGTAAAGAAAATTTCGTAGCCTCGCACAAGTTTGGATCCTGCATTGGTAACTGGCTATCCTCAGGCATCCTCTAGGTTACTAACATGATCAATATAAGTAACCAAGTGTAGTAGAACACCTCTTCGTCCTCTTGGGATTCACATAAATCCTTCAAGAATTCATGGAAAAGGTACATTTATCAATTGAATTGGACCCCTTGGCTTCATTATGTAGCTAAAGATACCACTAGCATCGGTAATTCATCGGCACCACACTTCCACATTATTTTTCCTGCCAAAATTTGTGCAGAAAATTACACAATGCCATCCAAGGTATAGCTAATGGCATAGCCATGTGAATTTTTCACCAACTTGAAGTCGCTCTTCATCTAATTTGCGAGCTTCTTTTCCTGTGACTTCCTAACAAAAGCATCTATGGGGTTTGTGCCCTGATAAGGTAACAAGGTGATTCCATGGACCAAAATATCATCAATTGGAATGGGTCCTTCCAGGCAGAGACACCTATCATGAACCACCACCAACAATTGATGCATACATATAGTATTAATTATGTTGCAGCTAAAGTGTGGGACCACAACATATTAAGAAATATTACACACTCAATTTTGGTCACCCAATTCATTGGCTCAACCCTTGTGACACCTACCTCCTCCTAGTAGACTAATTTAAAGTATTTACTGGGTTTTAACTGTGGAAATTTCACATGATCATCAAAATCCCAGTCCTCCATCTTCAGAAATGGTACCAGGGCCAACATGTTACCCTCAATAGGTACATACTCCATAAGCAATGGTGTGAATACTTTTTACTTCAACGACTTAGGGTCCTTAGTGACCTTGGCAGTGGATTTCCTAGGGGGTACATAAGGTGGTAGTCAAGTAATTGGCATTTCTTCCTCTGTGTCGATATCTTCAACCCCCATAGTCAATTGTTCTTCATCCAGGTCTAGGGTTTCTATCGTTTTCTTTCTTTTATACATCCGACCCCTTTTTCTAACCTTAGTTGGGTTTTTGTGTGGTGATTGCCAAACTAGAGCTTTTTGTGGCTTCTTCTACTTCTTCTCTCCTGCCATCGAGACAATCAGTTTTGGCCTCGACGACCTAGGCATGGTGGTAGGGACTACTGGTGTTCTAGTCATTTTCTCAATGCTCTCCTTGAATAATTTCTTCTTCCACTCAAACAAATCTACCTCAAACCCAAGCCCCTTCTGTGAAAGCTCATTCTCTATCTCTTGCCAATCTCGTCCAGATATGCAGTAATCGTCTCGGTTCAAACTTAGGCGCAAAATCTCAAGACAATCTCTGTGGAAGTAAATTGTTCAAATGGGTAGAAGGATGTTGTATTTATAGCCCATTTTGAATTTAAATCCATTGATTTTCTCTATATCTCCTCCATTAATTCTCTTTTGGCGAAATATTTCCAAATATATGCCTCAAAAATGCTTTCTCCCCACTCCCTTTAACATAAAAGTAGCCATCCAATCACCTACAGTGTTTTCAACGGTCACTTTTGGGGCAGGCTGTGTAGGACCCACCTTGCTAGCATAATTCTTTCATCACAATTCCCATCTACGCCTTCATCCTAACCATCATGCAGCCCAATCTCTTTGCAAAACTTTTCTCCTGGTAGCACAGTTTATAGTCTTGCACTTCCCTGTAACTATCTGAAGTACTAAGACTGTCCTTCATCCATAGAGTGCATAGGGGTAGGATCACCCCTATACAACTTCACTCAGCTCCCATTGATTCTTCTTGGAAATAACTCCCAATTTAGCTTTGCCAGATGAACTGTGCCACCATTTGTAATCTCCTTGATGATGTATGGCCCCAACCAATGCATTTGAAACTTTCATGGAAACTTGGTAAACTTGTTATCATACATTAACACTAAATTTCCATTTTTAAAGGTGCGTTGCCTAATGTTTCAATCATGCCACATATTTTCTCAATCCTTCTACACCTGTTGATGGAAGCCTGCCAAGAAGTGATCGTATTCTAACTCAAGCATTTTCCTGAGGTGTTCTTCCATTATATATCGATCTGTGATCTCCATGACCACAACAATCTTAAAACTAGGCACTATGTATTCCATTGGCATCACTACTTCTTGTCCATAAACCAATCTAAATCGTGTCTATCCACTCAACTTCTTACAAGTAGTTCTATATGCCCAAAGAAGCTACTATGCGCACATCCTAGTCGTTCTAATTTGCGTTATAGATCTTCGTCAAAGCATTCTCTAGGATATTATTGAAAGCTTCAACTGTTTCATTTTCTTGAGGATGGTATGGCATACTCTTTTGATGATACATCTGGAATTCCTCTAGCAAAGAAATAATAACTTCATTTAGGAAATGAGAACCCCTTTCTATCATGAAAATCTTAGGACAACCAAACCTAGACAAAATGTATTCAAATATAAACTTTGTAGTTGTAACTACGCTACAATGTTTATGGGTTGCACCTCAGCCCACTTGGTCAAGTATTATTTCACTGTGATGATGTATCGTGCTCATGTCTTCTTTCCTCGTAGCTGAATAGGTCCCAAAAAATCTATTGCCCATTTATCGAACGCCTATAATGCGACTTGCAGGTTCAGAGGCAATTCGTCCCTTCGTGATGGTTCTCGGTCCTCTAGCAGACATTGTATTCCCTACAAATATTCATTGGAATCTTTATGCAAAGTTAGCCACGATAGCCTAGCTCGTAATACCATCTAGGAAGTCACTCTTCCAGCATAATGTCTTCCAACAACTCCTCCATGTACTTTTGTGAGTATACTTTGTCTTTCGTAATCGGGTACATATCTGCGCTGAACTTCATCCGACCCCATTTTATATAAGTGACCTGCAATGACGGATAAATCCATAACCTTCACCACCAATTCCTTCTTCTACTACATCGTATACCCCTCAGGAGTTGTATTGGTAGACAGGAATTGGATGATATCTGTAAAGTGTTCATCTGCAATGCGCATAACAAAGAGTTGTGTGTCAAGCAATCCTTCATCAAGACTTGTGGGTTCTTCGCCATTCTCAATTTGCGAAAGGTGATTAGGTCCAGCATTTAATCTCCTTGGTTTCACAATTACTTCGAAGTCATACTCTTAAAATAATAGTGACCATCTACAAATCCCCCCACCCCCCCGACATAGGCTTGTTGACTAGGTACTTCAAAGTTGAATTTTTCATATATATTTTGAAGTACGCACCCAACATATAATTTTTGAACTTCTAGAATGCATATACCATCACAAATCCATTGCGCTCTATGGTTGAGTAATTCTTCTCCTCCTTAGACAATTTTCTTCTTGCAAATGCAATCAGATGGTCGATATCTCCTGCACCTGGTTGGGTTAAGACTGCTCCTAACACTATGCAAGAGGCATCCACATGTACATGGAATTATTTATTCCAATCGGGGAATACAGAATAGGTGTTGTAACCATATTTTCCTCCAAAACATATAAGCTTTTCTGGTAATCGTCATCCCAACAAAAAGTCACATCTTTCTTCAATAATTTCTCCATGGGCACAGTGATCTGCGCGTATGCCTTAATAAATTTTCTATAGTATCCTGTATGACCCAATGTTGCACACAACTGTTTTATATTCCCCAGGGGTTCTAAATTGATAATTAATGCATTTTTGGCAGGTTCCACTGTCAACCCTTACTTACAAACAACATGGCCCAAAAACATTCCATATGGTATGAAAAATATAAACTTCAGATTTACGGAGATCTGATACTTCCTACAACCATCTAGCATTCGGCGAAGACTTGAAACATGCTTTCTAACTAATCTGAACATTGTCCAATCATCAAAGTAGACCTCTAAAAATGTATGAATAAATTCCTTAAAGGAAGCGACTACCACCCTAGAAAATATCGTAAGGGAATTCTTAAGTCCAAAGGGCATAACTACATACTGAAAGGATCCCAATTCTATGCCGAAGGTGGTTTTACTTTGATCTTTTGGCATGATCTTGATATGGTGATATCCTAAGAATCCATCTATAAAAGAGTAGGCTTCTTGACCAGCAACGTTCTCCAATGCTTCATCTGTGAATGATGTAGGGAAGGGATCATGTACAAAAGCATCATTCAACTTCCTTAGATCTACGTGGGTCCTAATTTTTCCCTTTGTCTTCTTCTCTTGAACTACCATAGGACTAACCCGATCTGATTCTTCTATATGCTCAATAATCCCTATTGTGAGCATCTTATCTAGCTCTTCGTGCACCTTTTCTTTCTACTTAGGATCCAATCGATACGGTTGTTGTTTTATCGGCTTCAAATCTAGGTTTAGATTGGTCTTCATAACACCCAGATCACTTAATATCCCTTTTAAATCAAAGAACTTTGTTGGAAACAAGTTTTGGTATTCACATAACAATTTTGTGACCTTGTCAACTATGTTCTCATCCCAATAATCGCATATATTTGTAAACTTTGGCTATGCTTCTGACCCAATGTTCACTTGCTTGGTCTTCAATTGTTTTGAAATGTTAAGAACCTATACCTTAATCCCACCGACTTCACATTTTTCCTTTGAATTAGGGATACTAATATTCCTGGGGTCTTCCTCACCTTCTTCTATGGTAACATTTTAGCATTCGAGAGCATGGTACAACTGTGTAATCCAATTAGGTTGCACCCATGATATAGGCTCTACATGCATTCTACATATCACAGCCCTAATTTCCTATAATGATTCATCAATACATTCGAATCTATCCTCAAAACTGAAGGTTAGGAAAAATATTTCCTTCAGAACGTCCCACTCCACATTTCCATGTCACAACTCTATTTCTAAATTCCAATTCATTGGAATAATATCCAAGGATGGTAGAATACATGTACCCATTCAGGCTATGGTTCTTCTCCCCATGCTTTTGTCCACCGAGCTAGATGCTCACGCAGATCATCCTTCCTTGTATATTTTTCAGAAATATAGGTATTTGCATATCCAAATCGCAACTTCATCATCCTACAGTATTCCTTCCAGTATGTAAAATTGTTCTTATGTGCACACCATAATCTGGCAAGCGTAGCTCTCAGTGTGATGTCCAATGCCTCGAACTAATTCTCCTCTAGTACATCCCTTTCGAATTTATCAAGAAACAAATTTACAACTTCTAAACCATCATAATAGGGTAAATTGCATATGCCAGTGGATATACACCAGGTTGATTTAGTAAGTATGTTACATCACATCGTTGAAACTTCATGCAATCTGTTTTTCCAATGCTCGAGCTCCTAATATGAATCTGAGTTGCAGGAGCTGCCATTTTCCTAATTAATTCTTCCATTCACTGTAAGGTTGGTCCAATCCTCATTCCATGTATTAGGCTTATAGATCTACTCAATCTCATCCTCCTCATAGTAATCCTAGACTGGTTCAGTATACCACGCATCATCAGTTGGATCCAAAAGAAAAATGAGTCTCAGTTTCTTCTTCTCAAACGTCATGTTGCGCTTCTTTAGGTTAATGATTGCATTCATATCAAATTCCCAATCAATTCCAAGCAGCGTTGGGTAGGGATTACTATCATCCACTATTTTGATTACCTCAAAATAATCTATAGCGTGTGCCCCTTCAATGTCTACAGTTACTCGATGTAAGTGTCCCATAGGAATAATTTTCTGTTGGTTCACCATTCATAGTTGAATTGGGGACCACTATAGCACCAACTTTCCCCTTCTTTCCCAAGTCTGTTTAGGCAAAACATTCACATCATATCCCAAATCTAGGATCACCTGATCCATTTCAGATTCTCTTATTTGTGCATTCAGTCTCATCTCTCAACCAATCCTTTTCTTAATTTTGTCTACTTGATGCATTGCATGTTGTCGAGGATGTGGCTTACCCTTGCCAGCGCAATTGTCTATTAACTCTTGTAGTCCCTCCACTACTTTTTGGTCTCTTAGAAGCTTCATGAAAGTCTACAAGAAGGATGCCAATACTAAATGATCTATTTACCACGTAGTAATGACCCCTTAAGGCATCTCCATTTGTGCACTCTGATTCTTTGATGTGGAAGCTCTTGAATCCATAAAGCTCTTTTTCACCTCCATAAATGTTTCCTTCACCTTATGCAAATCAAATTCATCATCTTTGTCAGTAGTGTTTCACACCCATATATTTTCTTCTCGTCGTTTCCCTATGACTTTATCTTCCTCGATATCTATACTGCTACACATAATTATATTAACACTAGTGCCATCTTCATGTGGTTCTAACCTCATTATCTGGATGTTCTAAGTGGGTTGTCGATTCTTATTTTCTTGCATATTTGTGATGAGTATAGGACAATATTTTATCACGTTGTCAAATTGTCAACAATACTAACAAGAGGGGTGTGTTGGGTTCTGACAATCGCATGCAAAGTGGCCTGGTTCCCCATATTTGTAACAAATTCTCTGTACATGACCTCTTCCAACTCCTCCCCCCCGTCCCTTTCCTCACCCTTGGGATCATTTGTGCATAGTAGGTGCACCTTGATCTTGATGTGGATCAGTCTTAGTCTGTACTCAATAGGTTGGAGTTCTATCCATCATTAACTCATAGCTTTGAGAATTGCACTCATCATGGCCTACAAACTTACATCAATTCTAGAATAGTTGTTGGGGAGTCTGCAAGAACTTTTGCAGCAAATGGCATTTCTTTGTTGAGTTTTTTCTTGTTATTTGGCAGATAGCGCACCATGGCACTAAACCGTTACTCGATCCAGTGATATTTTCTAGCTTCAGGGGGATAGGACGTCCCCCAATTAGATAGATCTGATTTACCGAGAAATTTTCCTTGTCATGACCATTTCCCTTTCATTTTAAGCACCATACTTCAGAGCGAGTCTCATTCTAGACCTCTTTCCCCTTTTTAAGATCTTGCAATTCCATATGCATGTTAGCAAATTACAACTGAATCTACTACACTCCAAGATTAATATCTTGAATAGGCGAAGTTTACAACTTCATAGTAATTTCCAACGCTTTAGCCTATGATCCAACCTTTTGCTATGAAAATGTTAATATCAAATGAGGTAACAGTGAAGAAATATACGAATCCTTATGTTTCTCATCTGAGATCTATAGATTAGCCTATTTTAGCGGACATCTCAACCTTTGATCAAAATCCCATGCAAATTGATTCACCTTTTGTTTAATTTCTTTGACCTTAGTCATAGACTCGACTTGAGACTTAGGCATTATGAATTCATTATTCAACACATATTTTGTGTCTTTGAATGATGGAAGTGCATGAGTCATATTGTACTTAATATACCAGCTGAGTGCCCTGTCTTACAATGTTGTGACCAGTTGTGCTTTCTTCAGATCGTCATCTATTATATGTTGTGACTTCCACGGAGAATCTACAACAAACTAGAATTGATGAGCGTCTTCTATCCCTAGACCCTTGAATATAGGCATCTTCATGGTATTCATCATACTAAATAGTGGAGGTGGAGGTGGAGGTGGAGGCATAGGTTTGTGAGGTGGAGGTGATGGCGGAGGTGGACTCGATGGGTGTGGTATTCCCGCAATACCCTCATCTATCGACTTTTGCGTACCTTGGAGCATATTTAGATCTTTACTTACTTCTTCCCTATTAAATGCTTCCAAGAGAGGACTGTAATCAGCAATTGTAACTAGACCTTTTGTGAATGGTTTCCCACTTCATGTAGTTCTTGTTGAGTCTCTCCTAAAAATCAATTTAGTGGCATAAGATGTTCCTCGCATAATAACATTTTAAAGCAAGTTTTCAGAGACTTCAGATACTTACCTCTTGGTCCTTTGAAAAAAAAGCATTCAACTTTGCTATAACTAGTAGGCGTGTCAATCATTGAATAATAAATCTGCCCAAAATACTATCGATCCATTCATCAACAACCTTTGTAACCTTGTTTTTTGATCCTTCCAAGTGCTTCACTAACTCTGGATTCAAAAAAATAGGGTTATCCAGCTTCCAGGTAGGTTGACCATCTGCTAATTTAGCCAACCATTCGTATAATTCAAATAGAAAAGAGAAAAAGAAAAATTCATGTTCCTCCATATATAAATATCTCTACAGCCACTCTTCTTTAAACAAGCACACATTCTTGTTTTCTTGCGTTGCAAACTCATGCAACTTTTGATCTATCCAATTTTCAATCTCCTTCTTAGTCGGTATCCACTTATGCCACATCACAAGACCCTCAGATAGATGCTGGTCCCATTAACAAAACAATTTATTGGCTTGAGGGGGATTGGACCCAGGTTCAAAGTAGGTTGTGCTAACAAAAAAACCATACATTATTGGCCCTTTCGGAAATAACCTGTGTAGTGGAGGCTAGAATCTCACTTGAGGCACTATTGGGAGATGCTAGAACTAAGTTTCTACATCTAGAGAACTATGTGATTTATTTCTGTAAAACCTAGGGCCTTATCTTGACCTTCGTGAATCTTAATCCTTGAAACCAAAAAGTTACAGTGAATGACAGTAAACCGACTTATGTCCTTTGCCCATTGCGTTAAACATGCATAACATCATATAAATACATAGATCTATGTGTTTGCGAATCTATTAAGTAATTTTCCTCATTAATTGCATTCAACAGATCATAAATACAGTAAGTTCATAAATAAAATAGTAACACATAAATGCACATATAGTTCTTCAAAATAAGCCTTTTATTATGCTTCAAATGTTCAATTATAGTTCTTCCCAACCCTGCGAATATAGCTGCAGGGGCCCATGCACTTAGTTTCAAACTTACCAAGATCTTCGCCCATATAGCTGTAGGTGCCTTCCCCTTCGCCCAAGTACAAAACATACTCAACTTATTAACTTCTATTGCTTCTACTAAACTATCTTATGACTTTTCTATGACTTCTTTTTTTATTCTTCTGCATTACGATACCATAGTCTATGAACCATGGGTGGGTCTTCAAACAGCTTCACTCTTGACAAAATAAGCTTCTTCGACCTTCCTAAATCCCTTTTCACTCCTATTGACCTGTGCTACTCACACTCTGCTCCTCAAAATGTGGAGACTAATTTAATCTGATGGGGAAACTTGGACAACACAATTGCCTTATGTTTGTATTTGGAAATATTTTTTGGTAGAAGTCATTCCCTTGAACATGGCACTCCCTTAGCAAAACCTCCTTTGTCGACCTCTCAAAAGAACCTTACCATCCTATGTGTTTAGACTATAAACTCTGATGTTCCTGCATCCTTGTATCTTAACACTCTTAGGTCTTAATGAGTCTAGATCTACCTGGTTAAAACTTTGTGTCATTCCTTCTATTGTTTAAGAGATCCATTTATCCTCTGTTTCCTATATCAACCATCAATCATATACTTCCATCATGCCCTTTGCCGATTTGACCCAATGCTCAAACTTTATCTTCAAAAAACAATCATTCTTGTCTCGTTTCATGTCGATTGATGTAGGAAACATTATTGCCTACCTTTCGACAGGTCTCTTCCTATCAATTTCAACACTCTATCTAGCAAGCATATCTAGAAACATATCAGTGCCTTGGAACTTGCAGACATTAGTGACAAGTTACCTTGTGTTTGATCGGGGGGTTTTCATTATTATCTCCCGGTTGAATGATTCTACGAGTGTTATCATTATTCACACTCGCTATATTGTACTATGCATCTTGGAGAACATCATCATTATCATTGACCATCCTTGCGTTTGTTAATAACTTTCATTATTTACTGGTAATCAGACGATGTTGTACATGTTTGAACTCAATGCCTTTATTCACAAGTATCGAAATATGTTTTTAATATGAAGTGGCAATCACGACCTTCGATAGCGGCTTACATCACTCAACCTTGTTTCCTGTCCCAAGATGTGTATATTGTTTTCCGAGACAACTTTTTAGGATGATCCTATTATAACACAAGTTCCACATTCCGCTTATCAATGGACATGATCATCATATCTGTTTGTTGAGAAATCACTCTAACATAGCTATTGAGCATGGGGATGCCTGAATTAGGGCATGGTTTTATATTTTAACATATGTGGTTGTATCAAGTTTTTCGTAGTCCTGAAGCTCCAATCCTCTCTCTTTTTCTTAACATGGAAATTCTAAAGTATTTTGGCCATCATCTTCATCTCTGATCTCACACTTTAAGGGGCATCTGTTATATAGGAAAATGATCTCCTCATCATCTCAAAGGAGAAAGACAGTTTGACTGAAAGATTGACCAAGTTCAGAGCCCTGTTTTCTAGGATAATGCTCCCCATGAACCAGAAAGAAGAGTTATAATTCTCCTCAGATAAGAATTGGGGGCGTTATCCCCTAGGGTGACTCTCTTTGTTTCATTAAGGGAAACATTAGTCATATTTGGTGAGTTTCCAGAGGTCAAAGGAGTTGTTTGACTAAATAGTATCCCATTATTTACTCATATGTTAGCCCGAAAAGCAAGAAACATCCATCTTTGACCTGTTTGAGGATATTTTTATTTCTAATGGATTCTAATGAAAATGGAAAGAGAAATAAATCATGGAAACATTGCAACTTTTTCCAAATGGATCCCATGAAAGAGTTGGCAAGGATTGACCTCTCTTTCTATATATTTGAGGCTTGGGGCATTGTGAAAGGGGTCGAAAGAATTAGAATGATTGCGTACTTACTGTTGAAACTTTGTATGAGACATATTGGTTTACCAAGAGTTTTACAACAGAGAGAGTGAGAGGAGCTAGATGATTAAGGGAAGCTTGATGCAACCGATGCTTGTAATCACTCATTCCTATCATTAATATAGACCTGCAGTTGTGTTGTCTACTCCATGGTGTTTATGTTATTCTTCATTTACATTTTTATGCAATACCATTAGCTGTGAGTAGTTTAGATACATATTGTTAGATATCCTTATGTATTATTGTTTTTATTATCAAGCTTAGATATTGTAGTATTACTTCTCATCTTGTCTATGTGCAGGTATTGATATAGGAGCTAGCTGAGAGGTCTTCCACTCTGCTACATTAGGTTCTCTAGCAACGCTGCATCAATATCTGAGGTAAGGTATTCCCTCCTACTTAGATTATGATTTCATCAATATGGATATGTACATGTCTCTTTATGTCAGTTGCAACTAATCTAATCCGTCTACCAGGCATCCTGAGAAGATCCTTGAGGGTATTTCCAGTAGAACCACCAATGCGTTAATCCCTATAGCACACCCTAGAGTTACTTATCTGAAATTACATTTGAAGGATTGTTACAGATCCATTTGGGCACGTCACTCCCATCTTCCAGATGAGTGTTTTAGGGCTCATCAAACCCTAATTTTAGCTGCTACATGCCCTAAACAAGTTACCATTTTGAATGCCTCCTTCCCAGATAGTTTCATGACATGAAGACATCATGAAATGGCCTCTAGAGGGACCAGCATAGGTAGGCTCATGTAAGGGTGAAAAGCAGAGCAGTTAAGTCCATGCCAGGGTGCTCTGTAGAGCACTTAGGCTTCCTTTCACCTGCGCTGGGCGAGTTTGAGCGAAATGCACATAGGGTTTGGGGAATATTCTTATCGTTTGGAGTCATATAGAAGGTTTCCTCACCTATCAACTCATATGAGCTTGAAAATGGATGAGGAATGAGTTAAGATGCATCCTATCCTCTCATCCCTTCATGGAACTAATTCTAAGTATGGAAGGCCATTCAATACCACCATTTATGACAAAACCTCCTTCATCTCCCTATAAATTGACCACTCATCTAAGTGATTAGGGGCTGGACTATGTTGAATTGTAAGGAGATAATGTTGTTATGAGAATTGGCTTTGAATCAAGTATTGTAATGCTACGAGTTTGTCATGCTTTTGATGTGATGTGGATGGGATCCAAGTTAGAGGAATGGCTTTGAATCAGACACAATGGTTGTAATTCCTTCTTATATTCAATAAAGTATTTGAACCTTTCTCCCATATGCTTGTATTGTCTTATGATGGCTATATGCGTGAAATGTATTTGATTCCATTCACTTGTATTCAATAGATCTTTTGTTGTGATCGGTTCTTTGTCTTCTGTTTGTGTTTACAGGTACTTCTCAGGTGTGTTAAGTATGGGAATGAGTGACAGGATCAATACAAAGGAGACAAGAGGAAAGTGGAACTACAAGTAGATCTTCTCATCTTCTTTGTCTTCTCTATTTTTTATAAGAAAAGGCTAAAATTCTTTAAACTATTGTTCTAGATATGTCTACTTATCTAGGGAATTAGTATCTATATGTAGATACCAAATTCTCCAAAACAAATTGGCAACTCCAGTAGGGAGGATCATCCTTCCTAGTAGCTTATTCACCTCCTAGGACATTCTTGCAAACCCTACTTGTGTTCATTGATTGTATTTCAGCTCTTTTGCATTGAATTTTTGGTCAAAACTATGTCAAATTCCCTTTTGAAGTGGATCACTGTCAGCAGCATAAGCTTATGAGGGATATAGTGCGCTGCAGAGCACCCTTAGCTTAGGGAAAGTGCTCTGAAGTGCACTGACTCCCGTTCAAGGCTGTGTTGATCCTCCTAGGGTTGGTTTCCAAGCTTTGAAATGCGTTTTTGCCAACTTTTCTCTGTTTCTTTGCTTACTAATTGATCAATGAATATCATGTCTCAGAGAACAACTTTCTATCTCCTTTGCTAGCCCTACTTTGACTTGATTGATTAATGTTTCTTAAATGTTTTCTTTGTCATTATCAATCCATACTCAAAGTTAAAATATAGTTGATTAATCTTTGTTCAAAAGAAATCTTGTAAAAGTCTTCTTTTCCTTCGAAACAGAACTGTTGTAAAGTCTTTTTTCTTGTTAAAGATTGATTGATTGTATGTGCATAGTTTCCTTTTTGTTCACATTCACATTAAGTAAATCGAAAAGAAATACATGCATATTGCATTGAAAAATTTTGTGTGTGCTCATAGGAATAGTTTAGGGAAATTGCATTAGATTGTGCTCTTTTCTCTTTGATCAAAAGAAATATGAATGCTTTATCCTTAGTAGCTAAGATTTTCATCATTAAATTGAATGGAAGGTATGCTTATCATGATAGTCACATTCCTAAGAATTTCAAAATACGTCACATGGTGAACTTGAAAGGAAAATTCTTAAGCAAGTTCAACTTAAAATTAACATCAATTTACCTAATGGAGCATTGTCATTAACGAAAAACATTTAGTGGTGCTAGGCTAGAGACATGTTCGGGTGTCATAAAATAAAGCAACTATCGCTAACTTGTCTGCAATACATCCCAAGTGTGAAACCTCATTCCATGTATGTGAGTATATCTAACTCATCCACATACCTTTGGGTATATACGTTGGTGTTACAGTATGTAAAGTATATGGGAATGCTCTCACTATGCATTTTTACATTAGACAATGCTTATATGGATTGGGCCTCCACATATCTTCAGGTATATATGGGAGAACAGCACTAGGTTGTTATCCATCCTTAGGTAACTGAGTCGGCTGCCTTGTACACTGTGATACACTAAGCACAACATTCGAGGAGATTGCCTGCCCATACTTCTTGGTTCGCCAGGAGGTATTGTATAGTTCACAGTTTCTTGGTAAACCTTTTGCCTAGCTTACCCATTTTTTTAATTTCTTTTTTGATAGTAAAATTAATCAACAATCGTGGAGGAAAATCAACCCTTACCCCGTCGTTCACGGAGAACAGCAAGTAAACCGCCTTTGCCGCCCGAAGCTACACCTATTCGGTCAAAGTGGTCTTTCTTAACTGACTCAAGTACATCAAGAACTCTTAGTTCTTCATATGAATTAAGTGAATCATCCATTTCAGTAAGTACTGAGACTCAAATTACTCCAAGTAGTTTTGGTACATCTGTTTTTTAAGAAGAAGTTTCACAATTATCTAAGGACATTATCACTGATATCAGTGAAATAGTAACTGAAGTTGTTCAACAACAAATTGATCCTCAACTTAAAGTTTCTCAATAAGAAATTACTTCTAAACTTGAATTAGTTCAACTAGAAGTTAATCTAGAACCTATCAAAGTTCAAACATAAGTTACATATGAACCTGAAGTTGTTCAGGAACCTCTCCCTGAAACTGTTGTTCTTTTACCAAAACATCTAGACTTCGAATTTGAAAATTTAGAAGTTGCTACTTTACTGAAAGACAATCAACCAGTTACCCCTCAGACATCATTAACTACTGAAACATCAACTTTATCAACACTAGAAGTCTATTACGTACCAGACGGTGAAGTTCTTCCACCTGGTTTAATTGTGTCAAGGAAGAATTGGAAGAAGATTCTACACCTAGAACCACATTCCATTTTGGAACTGGGCTTAATCTTCATCCTTATACTCCTCATTTTATTATTCCTTTTGATCCTGCTTCTTTTCAAGTACCCGTCGATTCTTTAGGACAAATTTTGCGTCAGTTAACTATGGTTGAACAACCACCAACATCCCAGACTGTATCATCTGATGCAGTTGTGGTAGAATATTCTGTTGTAACCTCTTCAATGTTTTCTACTACACATGAGTCGTACCTATATGGTGAATCGTCCATCCCAATTGGTTACCAATATTTATGTGGAACCCACTCAGGGGTTGCTTCTACACCATGGTCATCACCCATGTCCTCAACCGAAATTCTACCTAGTTATTCTTTGATGGGAACTCAATAGTTTGACCGTGCATATCAATATCAAACTAAGCAATCTGGTCGATAAAGACCTATGTATCCATTACATACTAGATTGCCAACATATGGAGAACAATATGCTTATTCACCTTATCCTCCCTATCCTGGAGGACCATCATATGGTAGTATCCTACAATATTCAGGTCATACTAGAATTAGAGTTTGTCAATGGCAACCAACAATGCTAGTTCAACCAAGGCTTGTGTATCCAACACAACCAATTCAAACTGTGTCAGCTATTCCTACTACACCTGTTGTTACCACTATACCGTATTCATAAGTTTAAATAGCTGTATCTCAACCTGTACAAATTGGTCCTTCTACCTCGCAACCACAAGTTTCAAGTCAAGAATTTCAAGTTTCTCAAGCTGTTATACAACAACCACTTGTGTCTGGGATCCAACAACCTCTGGTTCGTATACCTTTATCCAGAGTGACTCGGGCTTACACTGGTAGAGTTTATTCACAACCTGGCCAACCTTCCATTGCTGGGAAACAACAACCAATAAATCAACAAAAATTGTACCAACAACAACAACAATTGATTCAACAACTATGGCAGCCTCAATATCAACAGCCTCAATTCCAGCAATTCCAACCCCAATTTAGATTTGCCCAGTAGGCTCAACCTGGGTTTGGACAATATCAAACTTACCAAGGTCCTAGTCAACAAGGCTTTGTTGGTCATGGACAAGCACAAATTCAACCTAGTTATCAACAACCACCTTATGTCGGATTTGTTCAACAACCACCTTATCAAGGTTACCAAATGCAGATGCCCTATGTTCGTATGCAAAGACCTATTTCTCAGGCAATTCCATCATATCCTGGATATGCTCAACCTAACTTGAATCGACAGTTGTCGTTTGTAGCAACTCTAGAGTTACCAGATTTAAACCGGCTCACTAATGATCCAATCTTATATGCACCTTGGTGGCTGATAATTCTACAAAAGTTACCTTCTGACATTCTAAAATTCAATGGAAATCCTGGAGAAGACCCATCAAATAATTTCATGACCTTTCATTTGTGGTGTTCATCAAACTCCTTAAATGATGACTTGGTTAGACTCCGTCTTTTCCAAAGAACGCTTACTGGTCAGCCTATGAAGTGGTACACTGAGTTACCACGAGCTTCTTTTGACAACTTTATGACTTTAGCCACCACATTTTTGACCCACTTCCAGCTACCTATCAGATACGAGATTGTAACGAAACTCTTAACCAACTTTAAACAGACTACCGCTACTCATATATCAGATCATATTCATGAGTGGTGGCATTGTCGTCGAATGGTTAAGACATGTGTTCCTAATTAGGTTTTGGCTGAGTGGTTCATAAAATCCTTGTTTCCATCAATCACTGAGGATGTGTCAAAAGGTGGAGTTGTCATAGAAGAGCAAGTAATTTCTCATGCCCAATATTTGGATTTGATCTATACACAATTTGGCATGCTCTACGACAAGATTGCCAATGCACCTGACCAAATTTCACTATTCCTCCTCCTCCACAATCAAGTAAGGACTCTCATTTTGACAATGGTGTGATCGATTCCATTCAAGACTTGAGATCATTGAAGTTCCCTTATCACCAAGCCATGCGTAGGTGAAGATAAGGGCATTCTCAAGCAGATCTAAAATACATAGTAGCAGCACTGGCTTGAAATTGCCACATCATCAAGCAGTCTATGTCAACAGTGTCATATCATGTCATGTAATGAGTTATCACATGCCACACCTTTCTTTTTAATGATGTAAATTATGTTTTGAAAATGTCTTGTAAATTGGAAGACGAAAGTACATGTATGGAATATGAAAAGTCGTGTAAAGTTGAAAAGTGATAGGAAGTGAAAGAATCATGATGGTAGATGAAGATTTATAAGGAAGGTGAAGCATCACTTCCTCATTATCATATATACACCATCATTGTAAGAGAAAAGCACTTTTCACCTTGGTTCCTCCCACAAGGAATTTGAGAGATAAGCTAGTTCTTTTGAGGAGCAAGGAGTGGCTACAATGCTCCACTATTGGAGCTAATGGTGTTCAGTGTCTTCATGTGTCTTGGAACTTTTCCTTAATTTAAGAATCCCTAAGGTCCAACATGTTCTTCATGCATGGATGATAGATATTTTTAAGACTACTCTGTGAATGTTTCTAATTCATGTTTGCTTTCATCTGTGATAGAGTATTTGAACTATTTAGGTTATTTTAGTACTTACCATATTGAGAGTTTGTTGTTATTGAAATTATCATTTCCACATCCTCATGGACTATTCCATTGGATATTACACAAATATTCCTTGTTACATTGGTTGTAATGACCATCACATCTTTATGGACTATTCCGCTTGATTTTGTATGAATCTCTCTTGTTCATGTGTGTCTCTACTAGGGTGGTACTACTACCTCTCTCATAGAGGCTCACTTTCCATCTGCTCCGCAGTGAAAGAAATTTGACACACAAATGATTGAACACTCTCCATGCACACCCCGTTTCTTTTCGAACGTGCATTCACACTCCTCTCTCTTACTGATAGTTAGACCCATGACATATCTTTAAGATAACCGAGGTTGAGCCATATTTTGGATGGGGCTCCTATCCCAAACAATGTGACGTATAATTGCGACCACATATGAGGGAGACCCCATTAATGTTAGCGGGTCCAACATCGTCAAAACATACCAAGGGAGGCCAAGTCACCATATCCCATGTGATGTTGATGTGGGTGTAAAGATGCCTTTACATGGATGACTGAGATCTTCCAAGGCCAAATCGACTGTAGAAAATCTCTCACCAAACTCTAATATTATGATTTTCCTTGTTTCCTTGCCAATTTTATTTTTTTTCCACCAAGTGCATGGCTTTCCTTTCAGAGTGCTGCTATGGTGGTGGGAAATAGGGTTGTTATTTTCCCCTTCCTTAGTATGTGGCTGTAAATTTCTTTTGTGAATTTTTGCTTCACTAGTTTCCAAAATTCAAATAAGGAAATAAATTGTTGTTATGGTCATTCTTACAGTCTTATTCTTTTGTGATTTGTTTTCTTCTTGTTATTCTAACCCACTCTATTGTTCCCTTTCATCCTTAAGGTGTGCTTCAAATTACAATGGTCGAACTCTCAGTGTCACTCATTAGTGTCTCCGCAACTTCCTTGGGTATTTATCATTGAGTTTCGGGAGGTAACTTCTTATTTTCCTTTTGTAATGGTTATTTACCAAGTAGTGTTTCCATAATCTTGCTTGGATTGTTCTCCTAAATTCCTAAAAATGATTTCCCTCACATTATATCATTTTAATGTGCAGGATCTCTCCACATTACATGGCTACTTTCTCTGCTCTGCATTACTCATGATGGCTTGTGTGCTTTTCTATTTTTTTATTGGTCTAAGGATATCCTCTACTCTCTTGCATCCTCCCTGCTAGTGATCAAATTTGAAGGTCTTCTCTTAATTTCATTTGGAAGGGCATATATTTATCTAACCCGTCAAGGATGAAAGGTTATAAAAAAAAATCACTCCTACTGAAAAGTATATATTAAATAAACCCTTAAAAACAATTCCATAAAAAAATAGTGTCATTCTAAATCTAAAAAATATAAAAAATTTAAAGAGTAGCTTCAATAAAAACACTATAAAATCTCAATATAACTAGTAAATAAACAAAACAAAATCTCAAATTCAATTAAAAAAAGGTAAACATATGTTTCGTTAGATGATTTTCAAAAGTATTTGGACTTACATAATTGAAAATATAATTATATTTTCCCAATGGAAATGGATTTCTAGTTTTCATTTATTTCCTTACATCATAAGTAGCATTCCAATATACCTCATTTAGAGCATGATGTGCACTTAGAGATAAAAACATTAACTTATCTAGTGTCTCCAATGAAAGTCTTTATCTATCATCGTTTCTTATCCTGTTTAATTTTCAGAAGCGTCTTTCACACACAGATGTGTTTAATTTTTAGAAGCCTCTTTCACACACTGATGTGTTTCATTTTCAGAAGCCTCTTTCAAACATTGATGTGGTTGTTGGTATAACATGAATAGCTTGCCATAATTGCATCAAATATGGAAAGTCTTCAAACCATTCATGTTCATCTCCACATATGTCTCATGCCATACATATGCTTTTTAGGGTATAATTTACAAATAACACGAATAAATTCATTCATTTCACCCAAACATCTAGCAATATCCACAATTATACACAATAGATTTTTCACATAAACATTTCAACTATCTTTTTGGTGGATAGTCTATATCATTCACTTCTTCATAATAATGTTGAAAAGTGAAAAACTTAGCCACATTAAATACATGTAAATCTATGAATCTCCTATCTAAAGATTTAATCACCTTTACAATAAAATTCTTTCCCAAAAGAATACAATCATATAGTAGCCCTGATATTTTCATCTTTGGGAAACTTTCAAACCTCAATGGTTGTAAATGTACCATACTTGTGCTATCTGCAAATTCAAGGGTTCCTCTTTATGCTTTAACTAAAAGAGAATACATATGCACTGCATCTACACCAAAAATGCTTTCTAAAATTCATTTATGAAGATTGCTAATAGAAACATGTAAAGTAGTGTCAATATATGTAATATCAACATGATCCTCTTCAAGCTTTTGATTCAACTTATTTAATTCAACGAGCATGTATGCAAGTCTATGGATGCAAGTATGCACTTGAAATATTGTTGCCAATTCACACATTTTTTTCTCCCCTCACTCCTAATCCTAATAAATAATGCATGAGTTTAACAAGTATTTCCATGACCTTTCCTCTAGAGAGCAACCTAATTTGATGAATTTGTAAGACCACTAACTTAGTTATTTGAAATGTATACATTAGCTCTCTCAATTTTCCATGTCCTTTAGTTGATTTTCCAATCCATGAATACACTTTGTTTCAAATTTGTTAATATATTGTAACTTTGGAAAATGAGATGAGGCCTCATTGATTGTTAATGCTTCCCCGTGAGCTATGCAATGGATAACTAATAAATGAGGAGCATACAAAGATTAGGAGAAAAACCCTCATGAATACCCCTCATGGAAGATGCACCATCTGAACCAAAACCAACAAACTTCATGAAATATAAATCCATTTATGCTAAAAGAGTTCTCACTAGATCATACATACATTGAGCTATTCCTTCCTTTATTTGAAGTAAACATATAAACTTTTTTAAACATTGACCTCTTCCTCCATTCGTCAAATATGTAATATAAGAAATTAATTGATGTTCCATAATTTGATTAGTGCTTTCTTCAACTAAAATTGAGTAAAATGACCTATGTAAAATCTTCTCTTTTAGTTTGTTCCAATACACCTCTTTAAAAACTTGAAGAAAATGTTTTCTTGGTGTGGTATTTGTGTATGCAAAATATTCATCTATTACATGCACACATGGATTTCATTTATACCTATTCAAGTCACATATTGAATTATACGTTATTAAAGATAAATCATGTATAGCAACAAAATACATGTTTTCAATCATTGATATAATTTTCTCCTTCCCAACATTTACCATTAGTTCTACATGTTTAGTGATTGGAAGATTGCTTCAATCACTTTTTCCCTCCAAAAGTTGAAAAAAAAAATAAAGCTTTTGATTTTGCATGGCCACTTATACCACTTACTTGAAGAGTGGTAGTTCCCTCTTTTAAAAATGGAGCCTCACTTTTAAATTTAACATGTCAAGGACATTTCATCCTTTCATTACCATTAAATGTTTTAAAACATAAGCCCATGGAAACCTTGTATTCCATTTGGATTTGAATGTTATTTTGTATTTCTTTGATGGGTTTTCTATTTCAACAAGCTTTACAGTATTTGATTCATCATATTCATGTAGATGAGCATCAACTTCATTTTGAATATTACATGGTTGATTAGAATGTTGTGTAAGGCTAAATGATTCAACAATTGACAATTGCATTTTATCCTTCTTAGGATGAACAATAGGAGGATGTTTTCAAGATTTACGCCTATTAAATAAAAAAAAACAATAGAATAAGTAAATACATAAATTAAAAATCCATTAGCAAGATTAAGATAGAGAAAATTCAACCTTAGCAAGATTCTAGAGCATTTGACTATAGATTTCTTGATAGGTTATTCATTGATTTGTTGAATTTTGTTTTGTAACATTCAAGGAAACATGTAGCTTTATGATAGAGAACAAACACTTCATGAAAAATCGTAACATGACAAGAAATTTGTATGGATTTAAGCAACGAAGAAAAATAAGCAAGAGTTTGAATGAGAGCGTTATAGTTGTGGAGTCCAATACCATCGAGTTAAGATAGATAATATTTTCATAGTTGGTAGATTCATATAATTATGACAATAAAAATCTGCACCATTAACAATGTAAAAAGCAAGTCCACCACCCATTCCTAGAATGGAAGGATGGCAAGCATTTGCATTTAGGGTATCTAGCCACAATGTTGATTTCTCGGGGTCTGGATTCTGTGGTGCCTAGCATACACTGTGTGACCATGAAGGTTGTCGTTACTTCAAGGACTGTTCCATTAAAGAATCCATAGAATGAAAAACCAAATGTTAATGAAGATATGAGGAGGATAATGAAAAATACCTTATAGTCTAGTGTCTAACGATAACTTTCCTTCTCTAGATGATGTATTGCAATTCAAATGAAAATGGAAAAATTGAATGCAGGGAAAGAACACTCAAGGATAATAATAGAGGAATGAAAGCATGTGCATAGTTATTGAATGATTATTCAATGTGCTCTACCCTCGTGTGCTAGGTGTAATACTACCATGACTATTGCATGTATTATTGTTGCAAGTTGCATCGTGTTGGCGTAAGTTGGGGGCCTCACAAAAACTTCCCCAAATCATGACATAACTATTAAATTGTATGAGGTCATTTGGACTTTCACTGGTGACATAATTATTAAATTGTATGAGGTCATTTGGACTTTCACTGGTCTCTTCTATGAAACTATCACTAGTGAGAGTGATTTATGCGCTAGTACAAACTTGAAATTATCGTAAACTTAAAAAAGTATTGACAGTTTTTTTAAAAGGATAATTTATTTTTAGCCCTTCTAGGAAAGGCCAACAGCCCAAAGAAGGGCCAGGAAGGGTTCAATTTTGAACACTACTACCCACTTCTCTTTGAGTACTCGTAAGTCTAATTTAATTTCCAAAGCGTAAATTTGTTCTAATTTATGTTATATATAGGAATGGGTAGGAACTATTATATTGTTGGTAGTTAAGTTAAGGGTTTTTCCGAATCGTTTCCAACAGGGGTGTGGAGTCATAACCATTTTGACCCATAATTCTTCTAAACGAGTTGCGCTTTCAAACCCTCGGAGAATGTATTGCCTACCCATTCTTGTTCAAAGTTTTTATTCCCTTTTTATGACATCTATAAATGCATTCACTTTCTCTATATTAATGACAATAATGGGGATTATGTAGGAACAGGATGCCCAAGCGCTTCAAATTTACATGTATAACCTTGTCCTGTCATAAGGGTTTTTTTTTCTTTTCCATTTTATCATGTTCTATTTCTGAGACTCACTCCCTTTTTATTTATTTATTTATGGCGATAGGTATAACGTTGTCATGACCAACTCGCTTCATAAAACAAGCAGCTCTGCCTCTAACATCTTCCCACTGGGCATACAGGTCAGTTTTCCACATCGTCCCCATGGATTCCTTGTTTTACGATCCTGGCGCATGGATCAATTGAACCCAATTTCTGCTTTTGATTATTTAATGTAAAATGGTCTCTCTTAGGGAAAGAAATCAACAGATAAATTTAGAGAGAATCGTCTAGTTAGCATTCACCCTATCTGGCGACATCTGATGTACAGTTTAATTAAATATGTATCAAACTGTGTTTAATCATGACATACGTTGTATAACAAGGTATTAGAAAATTATATATATTTTATTGAACCTTTCGAGGGTTAAAGGTAATTTCTTTTACGAAACCGGTGCTTGTTATGAGAATGGTTACATCCTTCTTTCAATTACTGTGTGTTGGTCTAATTACTATTAGAGATGGCTTTCTACTACATGTTTTGTAATTCCTTCATACATTCCCTAGCCTAAGCGTGCTCAATGTTAGGCCAAAAAGGGGAGCCTGATTTCACTTTTCTAATTTCGCAATTGGCAAGTGCATTTCTTCTCTGGTCTCATTACAAGGCTTTTTCATTTAGTTTTCTTCATTGTTCGTAATTTATAATTTCTAGATGGAACACCTATTACATATTTAGAAATATGGCATGTATAAGTAGCTGGTTTCACTTATTATTTGAAATGAGATATTAAAGGCGACACTCCGTGTGAATAAGAATAAATACACGCATTAAATTTTCTATTATGCAAGTTCTTACCAGTTTATAGTTGATTACCTATTTATTTTTGTTTAATGAATGAATATCGCTTAATGATATATTATTTTTCCTTCTTTTCTTAAATTATGTTTTCAATGTGAAGTTACAATAGCTTGTTTTCATTAACATTATTTAAAATAGTATGTTCATGGATGCGCTACATCTTAACTCTCATATATCAGGATATACGCTACCAAATAATGGATGTTCTAAGTTGTCTCTTTTTTCTTTACCAAAAAAGATGCAACCCTACTTGCTTAGAGGATACCACTTTGCATATCATTATCTCTATTGTTTACTTTTCAACACATATACTTTTCATCGCCATCTCGAAGATGAGAATTTATAACAGATTTAAAATACCAGTCTCTACACACATACAAATACAGCCTTTTTGCAACCATATGCTTAAATCGATAAGTGATTGAGGCTCAATATAATCCTAATCATATTATATAACTATAACTTCATTCAGACCAGTAACTA
Source organism: Pinus taeda (assembly GCA_000404065.3). Classification (NCBI taxonomy): domain Eukaryota; kingdom Viridiplantae; phylum Streptophyta; class Pinopsida; order Pinales; family Pinaceae; genus Pinus; species Pinus taeda. Next base: position 37,500 of record APFE030066152.1, read on the forward strand.
AAGCTTAATAAGATGTTGTTTACATGCATATGTTCTAAAAATTCATATACACCATTCTTCAATAGAAAAAACTAAATGAATCTAGATTTTCTAACTCTATTAGCTAGTGGCAATCCATTTGGGAAACCACACTTTCCTACTGATCATGAGCTGAATTCACCAATTCTCCCTGAGCTGAGATATGTTTATTCTTGTTAATGGAATCAACAACTTCTTTCATTCCTCACTAATTTATTTTATCAGTCTTTTTCCCTAGCAAATTATAATAGTGTCTGGCTTTTGGGTTTCCCAACCCACTTGCTTAGGATTTTTTTTTTCCCAAAAAAAAAATGTTTTTTCTTTTTTACTTTAAAGCTTGCTTTCTCTTGGGCTGAGCTTTATTTTATTCATACATAGTGTTTTTCTCTAATTAAGTGATTTATTAACCTTTCTCTTTGGTCATATTATTTTTTTGTTTCCTCCTACTGATTTTTAAGAGATATTTAAGGGAAGATTTATCTTAACTCATTCACCAATAGTGGTTTTCAAATTTTGGCAAGAATCTCTTAACTCTGTTGTTTCTTTCCCAAGAGATTTCCAGTTTTTTATTTCTGAAAAAATATATATTTATTACATCACAATAGCCTTATTGTTCACATTTATTTCAAATCCAAGAATATCTTAACTCTATTGTTTATTTCCCAAATAACTTCCAACTTTTTATTTATAAAGAAAAACTACTTGTTACTTGACAATAAGTTTACTGTTCACATCAATTTCAAATCCAACATTTATTGTTCACATCTCTTTCAAATCCAACATGGCTTTCTAGCTATCGAATCTAAAAATAGTGAAACATCAACTTAAAAAACATTACGTAATTTTACTAAATTTAGAATAGTTGACAAAGTAAACGACTCCATGACCCGTGACTAGCAAAATTATTAGTGTTTCTGGTCTGACATATAATGCATAACAAAATGGTAGGTTTTAAAAGTTGTGAGTACCTATAACAAAACGGTAGGTTTTAAAAGTTGAGAGTACCCTCCGTAGTTGAGCAATCCCTAGAATGTAAACATCATCTCTGTTGGAAATAATACTGAGAGGGGGGGGGGTGAATCAGTATTATCAAATCAGTAAAACTTTTTCATTTTCATACTCAGATTCATATACGCTACTTCAGTTAAGGATATCCGCGTATATACGCGACTGTGTTAAAAGAAACCAGCGTACATGCAGTAATCTTATGATTCAGTTCGCTTATCTTCAGTAAATGCATCAGAACGTTATTAACCTTATTAACAGTAAGCAGAATAGATCATCACACATAAAGAGCACACACATGAACACCATGATATAAGGTGGAAACCCAATGCGGGAGAAAACCACCTGCTGCAAGTCATCTCAATCTTCTTCTTAATAAGAAAATCATTTTACAATATTTTGTACTGGTGCAGCCTTATACCAGTACGGGAGCTACAACCCCCTTTGCTCTTGTACTAGCCGATCCATTTACTAGTACGCAGGCTACTACCTGCTACAATGCTCCAAAAGATTTCCTTTAGCTCTTGTACTAGCTTAGATACTAGTACGTAGGTGCTGACCTACAATCTTCTCCTCCAGGTACCACGTTTCATCAATTTTCACACTGGATACACTGAAGCACAACACATAATCTGAAGGCCACGTTTCATCCAATTTTCATACTGGACCCATCAATATCATTGAAGCTCGCAAACACTTAGCAACATCAATACCCAATACTGAAACCCTGTCAATAAAAACAGTCACCAGAACACAGAGCAGAACCCTGAACTCTACAACACTATTCAGAACCAGCTGTATCATCAAAATCATGCAATAAAGTGCATACGCTACATGGACAAACCGAACCTGCGTACATACGTGCTTTTGCCAAAGCCAACCCGCGTACAGATCTATAAATATCAATCATGACTTGCAGCGATTTCAAACTTAAGTTATACCCAGTTCAGATCATTACATGCGTCAGTATGCAGATCTAGAATAAACATAATCAATCATATAGAGATAGTTCATTTCAAACCATTTGATCCCGATCTCTCCTTAGATCTTTTTCTCCATCAACTTGTGAGATCCCTCCTTAGCTTAGATCAAGCAACCCATAACCTGCATACTGGATCTCATCCTTCATCAGATATTCAAGACTTTCTCCATGTCTTTGCCTAATGATCTTCTTCTCCTTTTATAGTCTTAGGCCTTGCTCAATACCATGGTCCAAAACCATAACAAACCAATACCATCAACTCAATACTAGGGATCAACACGAATGTCGAGATGCCATGGTCCAAAAACCATATGTTCAAATTCCAAGGACTAACCGCCACGGACCAAAGGTAAGTTTTCCAACATGTACGCGCTTTTCTGTGCATGGAAGTGCGTGCATACGCATACGCGACTTCTGATCAACAAACCCGCGTGTATACACATTCTTGTATACCCAGAAAACTTGCGAGTATAGCCTGCATGTATACACGACTTGGTATATAGCGAACCTCCGTATATACGCGACTTGGTACATAGTGAACCTGCGTATAACCTGCCTCTGTACGCGACTTGGTATATAGTGAACCTGCGTGTATACTCAGCTTTCTTCATTCTTTGTAATCTGATCATCAATTCTTTGCTACTGATCTGCTGCACTATAATCTGTCATCTTGCCATCAAGGACAACACTTGTATCATAATGGCAAAGATAGCTTGTCACACTTTAGCTCATAATGCCAACATCTGATATCTCTTCTGTAGATTTAGCTTGTCACACTTTAGCCAACATCTGATATCTCTTCTGTAGATTCATCTAGTTATATGTAAGTGAGATGATCTTCTATGAGAGGGTTGCCATCAAGTACAACACATGCACCATAATGCCAACAATCTCCCCCTTTGGACTTGATGGCAACAACACCAAATCACTTTAGCTCATAATGCCAACATCTGATATCTCTTCTGTAGATTTAGCTTGTCACACTTTAGCTCATAATGCCAACATCTGATAGCTCTTCTGTAGATTCTTCTAGTTATATGTAAGTGAGATGATCTTCTATGAGAGGGTTGCCATCAAGTACAACACATGCACCATAATGCCAACAATCTCCCCCTTTGGACTTGATGGCAACAACACCAAATCACTCTCCCCCTTTGACATCAAGGGCAAAGGGCAACCAAGATGTTCTCTTTTCTTGATAAACACTCTGCTGTCCATACTCCCCCTAAGTACCTGCTGAAATCTCTGAATGAGCTCCCCCTCTGTATATGCCAAGGTGTACCAATCTGACCATGCTTCCCTTGAATACATGCTGAAGTCTCTGCTTTGCTGAAGAGTGCTTTTCATGTTCCTTCTGACTGTAGGCAAGATCAAAAAGATGGTCTTCAAGAAGAACCAAGACAATACAAGACCTTCCTATCACCAAAAGACTTAGTACATACATCCATCACCCAACCAAGTGGGGGTCATTCATCCAACCGAGTGGAATACATCAGAAATTTACATATGATGACCAAATACATTACATATTCATCCTAAGCATAGTGGGGAAATCAACATAGGCCGTTACATGACCTTGACACCATAAAAGAGATAAAACAAGAACATTACATTATCCATCCCAAGCATAGTGGGGAAACCAACATAGGCCGTTACATGACCTTGACACCATAAAAGAGATATGACATAGAGACAAAGTATCAAGACTTATGAGAGTCACCAACAACTGATAGCAGCAGCATCTGTTAATCACCATTCAGATCAAGATCTCCTTCTATTCTATCTCTGCCTTCGTTCTTCCTGAAATCAACAATAGCTGTGAACTAGAACCAAAAGCTTCTAAGATAATGCCAACAATGCATCATTAGAAGTTAATCTGCTCCCCCTGAACCTGTGCCAGATGGTCTCTGTCAAAACCATATCAGAGTATCTTCAACCAAAGCCTACTCCTTCTGATATCCATCAAGCCTTCATATACGCGACTGTCTCTGTACAAACCAGCGTATGTACGCGGATACTCTTTATTAAACTCGCGTACAACTATTTCCAGATCAGCAACCTGCAAACGTCCTGTACCAAGGTATGTCTACATATAGAAATCAATTCATCCTTTTGAACCACATCATAAAATCATATGTGTATAGCCATCTTATCAACAAGATCATCCATGTATCATCTCTTGGGAAAATCTGCATCAATCAACATATGGGAGTGCTAATTCATCAACATATAGATAAGAACTCATCATCATCATGTCCCCAACTACCAGCTTTGTGTATCCAGCACTGTCATCAACGGTCCTCATCTATAAGGTCACCAAGTACTATGGGAATCCTGCATAATCTTCATGCATATGATAACAACAGTATGAGAGACCCATCATCAAGCTTTGAAGATCATCATGTAAGCATGCACCATCAATCACAAGTATGATCTGAACATCAACAATGTAACCCCAAGAATCATATGAGATGGACAACTCATATCAAGATATATCATTTAGCCATATAAGTATCATCATCAAGGACTATTAACCATAATGCCAACAATGCTTTGTTAAAGGCATGTGCTCCCCCTCAACAAGTGCCATCTGTTTGCTGTTAGATATGATCATGTGTATATCAGCAACAATCATCAAGCCATCATCATCACCAAGTTAGGATCAAAATACTTCTAAACATCTTACAAGAATCAAGACATTTCCACTCATCCTCAGCAGACTGTAACTATTAACCGATAGAGCAAATAATGGACTGAAACATATCAGACACTTCTTCTGAGCCTGTCCCCACTGCTTTTCTTCAGACTGACGTATACGCGACTTTGCAGTGTCTAACTCGCATATATACGCGAATTCCCTTTATGAAACTTGCGTATGAGATTTAGGACACTGAAGTTGTACACTTTCAGCTCCCCCTGAGTCTGTTATGACTGTGCTGTGCTGAGAATCCAGTGCTGTGCCACATCTTTCTGACTGAACTTCCTTCTTCTTCCATACCTTCAAGCCTGTTGATGATTTCTTCTTATCATGAACTTTGTTCCTGCAATCTTTTGCTCTATGTCCAAGCTTGTTACATGCATAGCATCTTACATGTTTCATATTCCTTCTGTAGCAATCAGCAGCCTTATGACCATACATATTGCAAGCAAAGCAATATCCATAAAGGTACCTTGATTGAGATGAACTTTCTGCATAATGATCTTGAACCCTTCTTCTTCTACATCTAGCTGCAACATGTCCAAGATTATGACATACATAACATTCAACATTATTCATAGGAGGAGTAAAGGATTTTCTTTGAGGGATCTCTTTTCTTGGTTGATGATGCGATGGATCTTTCATTTCTTCTTTGATCACTTTAGATTTCTCTTTAGAGTTCCTTGCTTCACCTTGTGAACTAGATTCACCTTCAACCGATTCATGAAAACCAAGACCAGTCTTTATAGCAGGAGACCTTTGACTACTAAGAATATCATCCAAGACTTTAGAGCTATCTTGAAATCGTAAAAGCTTATCCTTTTCTTCTATTTTACCTTTCAAGATATTTACCTCAACCTGAAGTTGTTCTTCCTTTTCAAGAGATTGCTTTTTCAAATCTTCTGCAGCTTTTCTTCCTTCTTCCATTTGTTCCCTTAGATTGAGAATCTCCTTTGCTTGATCTTCATTTACATTCTGCATCATTTGATGAACTCTGAAGGCACATTCCAACTGTGATTCTTGTTTTTCAATGGTTTGATGTAGATCTTCATTCTGCTTTCTTGATTCTTCAAGATCTCCTTTAGTGAGAGGATTGTAGCTTCAAGACTTTCATAATCACTGGATCTATCTCTGAGATTCTTGATTGTTGTGTTCTTTTCATTGACTTCATCCTGCAACTTCCTTACCTTGTTTCCTTCTTCTTGCTGGGCTTTTAGCAACTTTTGATATTAGACCTTGAATAACTCCCTTTCATTGTTTCCTTCTTCTAGTTGGGCTTTTAGTTTGGAAGCTTCTATTTTGTAGTTACTTTCCCTTATGTTCAATAGATCTTGTTGATCTCTGATTATGTCTGAAAGCCTTTTAAATTCTGCCTCTATTTGATATTTCTCTTGTTCACCCATAAGAGAAAGTTCAGTTGTTTCACATTCCCTTTTGTTCAAAAGATCTTGTTGATCTTTGATTATGTCTGAAAGCCTTTTAAATTCTGCCTCTATTTGATATCTTTCTTCTTCACCCATAAGAGCAAGTTCAGTTGTTTCGCTATCACTTTCATCACTTCCATATGGAAAGATAGCTGGAACATCAGAGGATAGCAAATTCATACCTGATAGTTCATCTTCATCTGATTCTGAATCTGAAGAGCTTCTTATGCCTAATCCCCAATCAATTCTCCCACTGTCATAGTTCTTCTGAGATGTCTTCTTCTTCTTCGGTGCTTTCTTCTTAAGCTTCTTTCCCATTGTTCCACGGATATCCTTCAAGCGATCAAGCTTCTACCAAAGGACCTGCTCTAATACCAATTGTTGGAAATAATACTGAGAAGGGGGGGTGAATCAGTATTATCAGATCAGTAAAACTTTTTCATATTCTTACTCAGATTCATATACGCTACTTCAGTTAAGGATATCCGTGTGTATACGCGACTGTGTCTAAAGAAACTAGCGTATATCCAGATTATTTATAAGTCAGATAATCCATTACATTTCGATTTTTAGATAATGCATCAGAACTTCATTGACCATATGAACAGTAAATAGAAGCTATAAACAGAACAGATCATCACACACAAGAAGCACACATGAACACCATGATATAAGGTGGAAACCCAATGTGGGTGAAAACCACCTGCTGCAATTTGTTTCTATCTTCCTTTAATAAGA
>APFE030066172.1:0-15828 GCA_000404065.3 Pinus taeda
CCTAGAATCAATGCTCTCTTTCTAAATTCTTGAGTGTACCCTTGCACACTTTTCCCTTTCAACTGTCGAAGATTTTTCCAACTCATCATGGCTTGCTGCATGTAGGCCAATGGATAGCACTGCTTTTTGATTGCAGAAACAAATTCACTCCAGATAGAGATGGTCTTACCATGTCTTTTCATGTCAGCTTGGGTTCTGCCTTCCCACCAAACCAAGGCAGTCCCTCTAAGGCGTAGGCTTGCCAGCTGAATCTTGCTCTTGTCTTAGTCAATATTCTACACTTTGAAATAAACATCAATTTTTCTAATCCAATTGTCTAACTCTTTTGCATTCAACTCCCCATCATATATAGGTAGGTCAGATTTAACATCTAGTTTGATCAAAGATGCTTTCTTTTTAGGGCTATCAGGAGGTGTGACAAAGCTTTCCTCTTTCCCTTTGCCTTTGAGTGGTCATGGGAATGTGACTCATCTTCTCCTTTGTCTTGCTTAGAGCCTGATGAATCTTCATCCTTATGTTTTCTAAAGTCCCTATACATTTCTTCTACCTTGGAATTTATGGCTAGGAAACTATCTATGAATTGAGGGTCTGGCCCCATAGGACCTTCCTCTGACATTGTCTTTCGAGGATAGACTCTCCCAATTTCAGGATTAGTTTTAACTAACTCCCCTTCTCCTAATTTGAGCTCTGATCTAGTTAGCATTCAATAGCTAAACCAACACAAGCTTGTCTAACCTTAATAGCCTAAAGCTTTGATACCACTTGATCTGAAAATCACCCTTGAGTAATCTCAATTAAAGAATTATTGAATGAAGGTATTACAGACTCATGTGCTGGTGTGTGTCTATGTTATTTTAGGCAACAGACGATCATATTGCAAAATACACAGACATTGGAAGAATGGAAAACAATAAGCAAGTACAAGAACACAACAGATTTAATAAGGAGTTCACCCTATTCTCCAGGGCTATGTATCCGGTCCAGCTTTCAGTGGTGGCCTTCTTTTATTGTGTCTTTAAAGCAGAGTTATTACAGTGAGGAACTCAATTAGAGTCTCTTGAAACATATGATGCTTGGTAGGGTGGTTCTTGGATTCCCTAAGCCACTAGAGTACATAGACTCTTTTCCTTACCAGATCTTGACCTCTGTGATCTTTAATGGGAGAAGCCCAATGTGGTGCTCAATTCTTGACAGATCCTCTCAGGGATTGCTTGAACCTCTCAAGCTTTTTGTCTGCTCGATGCTGCCTTAGGTTAGCTCGACTCTCTATTTTCTGCTTTTTGATTCACTGTCTCTTCTTTGCTCTCGCTTTCTCTATCTTCATTCTCTTCTTCTCTCTTCTTCCTCGTCCTCTGTTCTCTGTCTGTCATGGCTTAAATCCAATCCATCCTTGACTGTTCGATTCCTCTTCTGCCCCTTCAGTTCGCTTGCTGCTGCTCATTTGGAGTTCCCTGCCTCTGTGTCATCGTCAATGGCTTACAGGGAGTGGCCATTTTTCATCTTGCAAACTGCGCCAGCGCTTCCTTGATGGTTTGGTAATCCAGTTGCACTCTGGAATGACTCATTCACCAACTTAGCAGTCAAATTGGACGTCAAACTTCTCTATGCCGCGACTTAATTCCCCTGTCAAATCTAGTTTCTCCATTGGGCGAGATCCCCACCGTTAGATCTGGAGCCCCCAGATCCGATGTTATTCGCTCATTTCACATGGTTGACTTGCTCGACTGTTAGCATGTGATGAGCGGCGGTTTTCTCTCTCATCCGTCGGACACGCGTCGTGCGATGAATGGAATCGCTTGGTTTCAACCAAATCCGCTTACCGCCCAAGGGTGCCCCCAATATACCATCGGTTTTGGAGCATAGGTCCCGCCTTTCGCCTTACCGCTTTCCCCACGGTTTCTCGGCTTCCCATTCAACCGAGTGCTCGGGGCCTTTCCTTCTCGAGGGGTTTTTCCCAGTGATGCGTTAATCGTGAATCAAAAAATGCCTCCGTTTCCCAATCCGGGCTTCCCATGTGCCAGTTTTGCCTCCTACGCGGACTCCATGGGCCTCGATCAGCGCGCTTTGACCGAGGTCCTCGTTGTTCCTTGCTGGCTGCAATTTGCCACTGTCTAGAGGTCTTCCTGATCGCTTTGTGTTCATAAAATCGAAGTCTGTCTTGTCTTAATACAGTCATGGTTCTTTGACAATCTTCATGGATCCAATTCAGATGAAATGAGGTGGAGGAAAACAAGTTGGGAACCAACTTCTTCGGGAGACACAGTTGAGTGGCCTAGCTAATATTTGAATTATGACTAATGTATTGTCCTTGATGGAAACCTACTTGATAAAGAGGTCAACATGATGGTTATGCAGTTTGACAAAGAGAATGGACAAAGGAATATCAGTTCATAGACATAGGGATGATAAAGGTAAAGTTTAGGAAAGTATACGTGGTCCTGTGAAGAGAAGCCGTGTACATACACAGGTATGAGGAAGAGAAGTTGCGTACAGTTTCCACACCATGGTATTATGAATACCATGGGTCTTTACCATGGTATTGGCCCATAGTATTGAGCATGACAACAAATATTTGATCCCGTCAAAGAATACCATCGATATTACTAAGGGGTTGGCCTAAGGTATTGGCTAAGGCTCATACTATATAAGGAGATGGATATCAAGTGTTAGTGTGTGCATATGATGGATTATTTATGAGTGACTTGATATGAAATAAGCGTGAACCAAGGAGCATGGAGATGGATAAGATATAATAGATCTAAAATGACCACATATTGAATAATCTGTTTATGGTTTGATAGATTTGTGATGATGATAGTATGATGTGTGTCTGTAACAGTTTTGTATACCGATATTTGGGTTGGATAGATGTTGTATTTTGCATCAAAGATGTGGCCCTGTAATTACAGATATGAACATTGGTTTGCCATTGAGAAGTCAGGTACATTCATGAATCTACTTCTAGGTAGTTGTGTATATATTTTGCAGTATGGACAGATTCATACGCACGTGTGGTGAATGATAAGCGCGTACATATGATGGTATGATTAATAAGAGTTGCCTACATCTACTAATTTTTTTCAGTATGAACTGTTAATGTATTTTGATAAGTTTTGTTATGTTTGTTGATGTCTATCAATAATTTTTCTCTCATGATAATCTATGTTTGACAATTCTGGTTGGGCTGAATTATTTAAGGAATGATATGTTGACTAGGGATGATGCTACTGTGTGATGCTTTGTATTTCATTCAGTGATCTGTGATGGGTTCAATCTATAATTAAGTAATTAATTCAATAGTACAGAGACGCAAATTCAGTTATCAATATCTTGAGATCTGTACACAGGTCCTTTTAAGGACAAGTGCATACATACATGGGTATGACTCATAACAATAGTGTATATATTATGACAAATAGTTGATCAGGGTTTGTAGTAGCAACAATTTGTTTTTGTGATGGATAACAATGTTTGGATTGGTATATTAATGAGTAGTTCTGCATTGATATGATATGTTTTGGTGTAATTTGATTGGTTACAATATTTGATTGGGACTCAGTGATTGATATGATGATTCAATGATTTGATTGGTTTAGGGATTAAGTAATTTGATACAATGATTGGTTTCGGTATTGTTATTTGGTATTGGGCTTAAATGATGGTAGTGTGTCTAGTATGAAAACATGATGAAACGTGGCCTACAAGTTTGATGTTTTGGGTCAGGTGGATCAAGTATGAAATATTATGAAATGGGGTCCACAAAGGTGCTAATGGTTGGAGCCTTTATTAAGGAAGTCGAAGCTTCCTTCCAGTTGTAGCTATAAAATCTGATTAGGAGGTTGGAGCTCCCTTTCGGTAGATGTCGGTAAATGAGATCAGGGGGTTGGAACTCCCTTCTTGTGGGTGCTAGAGAATGAGAGAAGGTTGTAGCCTTCTTTCGGTGGGTTCCTACATACTGGTATGATTCTATGACAATACAAGATTGTAAGATGTTTTCCTTTATAATAAAAGATGAAGACAGAGATGACGACAACGATGGTTTTCTCCCACATTGAGTTTCTGCCTAAAAATATTGGTGTCCTCATGTGTTGATGTGTTTCTAATGTGTGATGGTTTATTCTGTTCTTACTACTCATAGTTACTGTTTAATTAAAGGTTGGTGAAGTAATGATACACTGGTTAAAGTAGAACAAATGATGAAATATATGAAAATTTAGTTAACTGGATATATGTGGTTTTCCTTCACCATAGTTGTGTACATACACTAGTTTACTTAATGATAGTAGTGTACAAAAATACGAATAATAAATTGAAAGGTTTAAGTGAGTTTTTATATTATTGATTCACCCTCCCCCCTTGCCCTCTCAGTGTTTTTCCTAACAATTGGTATCATAGTTGTTTGGTAATTTAATTAACTTTAAATTACTTGCATAAATTATCAATTAGAGCTAGTAACCTTATGAAGTGTAAGTACATTGCATGTGATAGAATTCATTGTTTATTCACACCTCTAAATTAAACTGAGTTATTGAAATATAGATTCTAAATTAAGTTGTTGGAATGCACATGAGTAGAGAAATTTCTACTAGAAAATAAAATGATCACACTCTTTTATCAACTGCTTCAAAAGAAACTTTCACAAATCTGCATAAAAGTAAATCAATCCCACACTTATGAAAATTAATTCTAATTATGAAATCCACACAACTTATGAAAATCTCAGAATTATAAATTAATCTCACACTTGTAAAATGAAATTTAACTCATAAAATCACACACACTCTGTCTCTGTTGTATGTATGAATTATGATTTGAAAGAAACTCAATTTTCTAAGGGAATCAAATCATATATCATACTAACACACTCTTGCATGAAAATCCAAAATGAATTGAAAATATATTCCCACTTGCTCAAAATCATAAATCATTCTTTCTTGAAATAAAACCTGTAATCAAATTCTCTATTTTTAAGAATTACAATTTTAATCTAAATCTAAACTCTCACTGTTGTTATCATTACTCATTAAACTCAATTCATGTGCTCCTAAATCAATAAAGAAAATTAGCTAACATGACAATAACATTGTTTCTATTTAACTCGGAAATCAACAAAGGAAAACAATAAGAAAATTCTACAGGATGCATATGGAAAATAAGCTTACAAAATGTTATAAGGAAATTCACTTAAAAACATAAAAGAACCTTACTACTTGAGGGGAACCTCCACAAACAAATGGTGATGAGATCCAATTGAACAAACAACCACGCATCGAAATAGGAAGGATTCTTTATAGCTGAATTGAATACAAAGTTTTAATTCTCACTATCGCATAATAAAATCACTATGTTTTTGCTTTCTTATGAAGTCTTTTTATAAATCTGGTAGCATTAAATGTTCAGAGCTTCATGCCTAGCTTCGCTTAAAAAAATACTAAAATTAACTATGAAATATATCCTAATGAAATTTGCTAACGATTTTCTATTAACAAAGAAAATCATTAGGTGTATATATCGTTCCTCGCTCACCTATGTAGCTGACATAGTTGACTTTTGTCTTAGACCACGTAACTGGAAGCTTCCTTGATCGCTTTGGTTCATGAAGGTAGGAAGAAATCATGGAGTGCATTTATTGCTATCTTCCCATATATTTCTTTCTCCACTTGGCACCTTAGTACCTATGAAACAATGGACTTAACTACAGAATTAGACATTAGCTGCAGAATCATCCCAATCCGGTAGCTAAAACAAATATTAGACTAACAATAAAGAACATTATTAACTTATGAAATACAACAATTTCATATACCTTCCATGTCATAGATTTTGTGATTTTTTCCCATTTAGTGATTATGATGATAAAAAAAGGAGTAAAATAGGTGGAAAAAAGGGTGTAAACAAGAAGCAATTATGAGGCTCAACAAGAGTCAAAGATCTCGAGTTCAAATCACACCTAGAAAACGATGGGGGGATATTATTGGGAATTGGATAATCCAACACTCCTCGTGTGTTTCACGACATAGATTAACCACATATCATAGATTCATTAACTTTGGCAATGCATCTGTTTACTAACACCTGTGGGTTTTAGTGTAACTGCAATTGTGATTCCAACAGCTACTTGGTAGAAATTAGCAAGATCGAGGATTAGATTAGATTTAATATTGAGACCATTTCCTGATGGAGTCAAAAATTCTTGTTTATTAGAAATTATAGCCTCGTAATTGGATGGATAATTGTCGCTTATATGATGAACTAACCTATATGAAGATGAAATTCCTAAGAAATAGGTGTGGTGCAAGGATCTTGGTTAATTTTAGATTAAATTCCTAATCTAAGTTGAACCTTTCCCTTAATTGTTTTGAGACACAATATTTAGAGTAGGATGTCAGATGGAAGAAAATGGGAAGCAGGAAGTGGCCTGATTAACGATACCTCCCCTTGTGTTCCAACCACCCAGTGCCTCCAATGTTGTAGAGACTATGTTTGTGACAGTTGCAAGGTCACTCTGTTAACCACTAAGAAGGGTTGAAACCCTGAAGCTAGATGAGAGAGGGTTGTCCTAGGAGTCTATCACCCAAGGTTTTTCTTGGAGGTAAGTTATTAAATGAAAAATTAAGACTAAAGTGCTTATGCAATGATTATGAGTGAAGCTACTTGAGTTAAGATTGTTTAAGTGTTTAAGTACTTAAGTTAGGATTAACCTTTATGACAATAATACTTAACAAATCTTAAAACAAGACAAGTGCTTAAGGAACAAGTGCCAATGAATCAACCCACAAGGCACTTCAACAGATTACCCAATTGATCAATTAGCCAATGATCAATACAAATGTTCTCATCACAATGCCAATTAGATTTCAAATGCCAAAGCAACTTATACCATCAACAAGATCATAAATTTAAAGCTTAAGTGCATGAGTGTTTTAAGTGTAAAATTTAGAAACTCTTGTAACTTAAAACAAGACAAGTGAATGCCAAATCTCTAATACCCCAAATCAGCAGTAAAACTTCAGAAAATTTACCTCTTATTAGTCTATGACTGCAGTAGGAAAATCACTTTAGATCATGAAATTTACCAATAATATGAAACATGAAATTTTCCAATGATTAGAAAATGTAAATTTATGAATTTAGCCCACTTTAGGATGTAGTATTCAGTGACATATCGTATATGAAATAACTTATTACAACAATGATTATCTATCAAACTTATTTTCAGGCTTGAGAGACTATCTATGAAAATGGATATTTGGAGTTTTTTTTCCCCCTTTTTCAAACTCTCTAAACATGAAAAAGATGTCAAGTTTTAGATTCGCTAGACATGTTAAAACATCAAACAACAATGGACTTGTTGAACATGACAAGATCAAACCTCTCCTTCTTAGGGTTCATTAAATATACGAGGAGGGATTCATCCAAAGGGTGAATTTATAGATCAAGCATATGTTATCCTCCTCAAGCTTGTTAAAAATAAAGAGATATTGACCAATATGGTTGGGAAATTGGGAAAACAAGATATTCCATTTTCTAATGGTAGCGAGTCACTCTTGAACACGACACTCTTCCACTTCATCTCCGTGGCGGTTGGGTTGGATAATATGCTTGTCCTTTGGGTCAATGTTGCTAAATCCATTTAGTGTTGTCGATGTGTTCAAGAGAAGTCATGCAGTTAATATTTTTTGCAATATTTTGAAGCTTTCATTCCATGTTTTCCTTTCCTCATCTAGTTCTTTATCAACAAAATTTTGTCTCAATCATAATACCCGTTTTGTGTCGTTGATGGGGGATACATCAAGGCCCTCCTATGATAGGTTGCTTCCTATCAACATCAATACATTATCTAGGAAGTTGATTTAGAAACACCCTTGGTACCTTGGTGCTTGCATATATCAATGACAAGTTTCCATGCTCACGACAAAAGGTTTACATCAATGGCCTTCGGCTGAAAGGCTCTATGTGGTGTTCGATATCAACTCATTTATTCACAGCATATGAATTGTATTATAGTACCTTGAGAGCCATTAACATCATCGGTGATTTCTCTCACGTCTGTTAATGGATTACATCATGGACCAGTAATCAGATGGTGTATACCATCTTCAACGTCAACTCATTCATTCACATGGTTAGACTCATACATTGGTTGGTCGTATGAAGGACATAGAAGACCTTCGATCTATTTTCATCCATCTGGTATATGATTTCAAGAGTTATACAAAGATCACAATGTATGATGGCCATGATCATACAAACAATCATCTAGTCATGGGTCCACCAGTTGTCATTTGTGGACGCGTATTTTGATCATTGTACATTTTATGTTAGCTTATGTGCTGAGTATGGCTATGCCTCCCTCAACAACAAAGATGCCATGACGAAAATTTATTGTAACAAATGAAGCTTGTTAGTAGTTATTGATCCCGGCTTGTCAAAAAGGTAAAATACTTCAGTCATCAATTTCCATTTTTGACTTTGCACTTTGGGGGACAACCTCTTATAAGCCATTTTGTCACATCCGCTAAATAGACCTCCTAATGGGATCAATCAACATCCTATTCCCCCTTGTCATCATCACTGCACAAATCCCTAAGCATGTATCCTTCATTCCCCAGAGTTTCTTCCTTAAACTACATCATCTAAGCTAGTTTTAGGACCAACGCACCCTAGCCTCTTGTTGGACAATGTACTCCTACAGGTTGCTCCACTATGGCCTACGTTGATCACCTACAGGTTTCTCCCCTTTGCACCTGCATTGGTTCTAGAAATTCGAGAAAAATAGATAAATTATGGAAGCCTCCTCTTCCAGAAGGTTCCAAAATTTGTTATAACCAATTATCTCCAATAAAACATCTAGATCCTATCCTACTCTACTTTGATCCCATCCTCCCATCAAAGGTGGATCTAAAACCTTAGATTGGTAATTGGATACGAACTCCCAACTTACGCCACTCCTCTATATATTTACAACCTTCCATATGCAAGGGGTTGGATTTTGGAGAGTGATTATACCCTTATGTTGTTGTGGTGAGAGGTTTCATTTCATGCATTTAGGGTGATTGGAGGTGCACATTGTGACAAGGAAAGGATATATCAAACTTGGAGGAGCTCTTCTACAAGATCAACACCTATTTATGGTTGTAAACTCCTTCCATTTATATTAATGCAAAGAATTCTCTGTCTTCCTCTATTTGATGTTGTTATTTCATATGTTTCAATACCATGTTGATCTATTGAATAGAGTATTTAGATGATACTGGATATATCTCGTAGTTTCTTGGCTTGTGTTATCTTATTTTGCAGGTTCTAATTTTGGCAATCAAAGCTGGAATTGGAGCATTCAAGCTAAAGAAGGAGTGAAGCCCGCAACAGATTGCAATTAGGTTTCATTCCATCATATATTTACTTTAAGGAAAGAATTGGGTTACTTGTTTCTATGTTGTTATAGGTTAGCCACCAAACCTAGGGGATATACTTTTGTTCGTAATCATAAATCCCATATAACAATGGGGTGATTATGTTTAAGAGGAGATTCACATACAAGTTGGGTCTCACGTTATGGCTAAGGAAGATGAAAAAAAATCTAGCCAACAAAGGGTCAAAGGGTGAATAGAGCAGTAGTGGTGGACAATTGAGCTCCAAGGGTGAGAAGAAAAAAAAGGATACCAACAAGATCAAGTGATTTTAATGCCACTAGTTTTGGCATTATGGTACTAAATGCCATAATAGGAAGAAAGGGTCTAAGAAGGACCAAGTAGTAGCTTTTGTAGAGATAGATGGGTTCTCTTCTCATTTTGAGAAGGATTTTTCACTCACTTCTTGCATAAAAATCTCAACGGCTACAAGTTTGTGGTATGTAGACAACCATGTGTGCTATCATATGATGAGAATAAGAAGTATTTTAGCAAATTGTTGAAAAGGGACATGCAGTTCGACATCGAGATGGAAGATGATGGAAAGTACTGGGTTGAGGGCATTAGTACAATTTGATTTGAGAGGGAGTCTAGAAACTCTTTGTATCTTAGGGATGTCCTTTATGTACTTAGGCTAAAAAGGATCCTCATTTTAGTTTCAACATTGGAGGATAAGGGGTAGAAGGTGACCTTCAAAGAGGGTAGGGTTTTCATAAAATCCTCAGACTCCAAGGTGGCTAAGAAGATTGGGGTTAGGCACAAGAGCTTTTACAAATTGTAGTTTGAGAAATCTACAACATTAACCAATAGAGGGACTTGTGACTCAATTAGGGATCTTAGGGAGTTGTGGCATAGGCACATGGGGCATCTGCACCACAACGCACTGAATATTCTCAAGGAGATAGTGTCAAGGATGTCATAGTGAAATGTGGACTAACATGAGGTGTAGAAGGGTTGCACACTTCGAAAGTATGCCAAAACCTCTTTTCCTAGTAGAGATAACAGGGCCAAGGGTATATTGGACCTTGTTCATTCAAATGTGTGTGGTCCTTTCTCTACAGTATCCCTTAGTGGGTGAAAATATTATGTCACCTTCATAGATGATCATTCAAGGAAGACATAAATATTTTTCATGAAAATAAATGATGAAGTATTCTCGAAGTTTTTGGAATATAAAGCCTTGAATGAGAACTATACTGACAAGAAAATCAAGGTTTTGAGGTTTGATAATGGTGGGTACTACACCTCAAACAAATTCAAGGAGTCGTGTTCCAAGGAGGGAATTCATAGGGAGCTGACTAGATGACATAATCCTTGGCCAAAACGGGGTGGCAGAGCACAAGAACATGGACATAGTTGGAGCAGAAAAATCCATGTTACATGACCAGGAGTTGCCCAAGTTTCTTTGGGCTGAGGCATCTAATAAAACCATTTTCTTGTGGAATCGGGGCCCACATAGAGTGTTGGGGCATGTTACACCAGAGGAGGCATTTACAAGGAAGAAATTGGATGTGTCACATTTTTTGATATTTGGCATCCTAATGTACTTCCATGTACCAATAGATAAAATGAAGAAGTTGGAGCCCACAATAGAGAAGGGTATATTTACGGGCTACAATGAGACATCCAAGGTGTACAGGATATATAACAACACTCAGGACGACAATCATTGGGAGAGATGTGGAGTTTGAGGAGTGAAGGGCTTTGAGTAAGTCAAATAATGAGCAAGCTATAGTGTAGGAGGAGAAGAAACAGACTCCCAAGGAGGAGGTGTATCCAACACCTTATACTACAATTGTACATGTTTATGGGCAGACTGAGAAACATAAGTATGAGGGGGACATGCAGTTGGAGGAGAGAGTACATACCTTGTAGATTGTGACTCCTAGGATTGGGAGAAAGAGAGCAAGATGGGAAGATCATTTGATCCAAGAGGCACAGGAGCAAGTTGGTGCCAGTAGTACATTAGTTTGACTAAACATACAACTACAAAGTTACACATGATAAATGAAACTTATGACGAAGTTGTTGGATGTTGAGCCTTCCAACTATCAAAAGGCACCCACTAAGTAGGTGTGGAGAGATTGCATGGTGGAGGAGTATACCTCCATCACGAAGAATGATGTCTGGGAGGTGGTGCCAAGGCTAGAGAGAAAATTTGTGGTGGGCTCTCACTGGGTCTACAAGATCAAGCTTGGAGCTGATGGGATCATTAAGAAATGTAAGGCAAGATTCATGGAAAATGGGTTCTCACAGGTAGAGGGGATCGATTTTAACGAGACTATTTCCCCAGTGGTTAGACATTTATTTTTTAGGGATATTGTAGCCATTACAACTTAGGTGGGGTGTAATATCCACCAAATGGACATTAAAACAACATTCCTTAATGGGGTTGTTAATGGGAAGGTTTATATTGAGAAACGAGAGGGATTTGAGACATGCAACATGGATACTCATGTTTGTAGACTGACAAGATCCTTCTATAGGCTCAAACAAGCTCCAAGGGCATGGTATGCTTGGAATGATAGTTACTTTCAGGGATTGGGCACCAATAAGAGTGAAGCAAACCCAAACCTCTACTACATTGTTGTTGGAGGTGAGCTGCTTATTCTGGTGTTAGATGTGGATGATATCATTTTGATAGGTGTATTTAAGCTCATATAGGAGTGTAAGAGAGATATTATAGGAGTATTTTAGATGAATGATATGGGGTTGATGCATTATTTCCTTGGGATGGAGGTTTGGCATGGTGACAGAGATATCTTCTTGGTTTAGGGAAAGTACACCCTAAATATTTTGAAGAGATTTCACATGTAGGATGGTAGGCCCATGACCTTGCCTCTAGTCACAAATTCAAGGAATATGGATACATCTAGATCAGAGCAAGTAGATCCTTCACTTTACTAACAAATAATAGGGTCGTTGATGTATTTGATAAACACAACTAGGCATATGTTTTGCAGTTAACTCTTTGGGTCAGTTTATTGTCAAGGCCAATAGAGCACATTGGGTTGTTTTCAAGCATGTGTTGAGATATCTCAGGGGGAAAATAAAGTATGGATTATGGTATAGACAAGTTGATGGAGTGAGGCTTCAGGGATTCAATTATGCAAATTGGGAAGGGAGCTCCACAAACAGTAAAAGCACATCAAGATGCACATTCAGTGTTGGACCAAAATGTGTTTCTCGGTTTATCCAGAAGCATATATAAATTGCATTAATCTCAGCTGAAGTTGAGTACATAGTTGCAAGTTTGGTTGAGGAAGCTTCATGTGGGCTTGTTTGGATAGGAGTTGGAGACCATCGTGATCCACTATGGTAATCAGACTGAGTCAAGCTCTATGAGAATTTAGTGTTTCACATTTTCTCAAAGCACATTGACATATATTATCATCACATCAGGGGTATTGTTCAGAGAGGTATCTCCACACTCTAGTATGTACCAACAAAGGAGTAGGAAACAAACATTCTAACCAAGGATTTTCTAGGGAGAAAAAATGTTTACCTTATCAAGAAGTTGGGTGTAGTGTAGAACACCTTCCTCTCTAAGAGGGAGTGTTGATTGGAGTAGAGAAGTAAGGGCTTTTATTTCCTAAGTGCTAAGTCTAGTAGAGTAACCCATAATACACCCACTTTAAAAACATATTAATTTATTTAACTATTTCCTAAAGTTGGACTTAGGAAAAAAATTTAAAATCCTAAGTTAACTTATGATTTAATCTCATCCCTTCATCAAGATTTAATATTAGCCGTTGAAAGTGAAGGAGAGGCTTAAGTTTAAATTATAAGAGGAGTTAAAGCAAGTAAGTGGCTAGTTAGTTGAGCACAAGCAGTTTTCTCATATCAACAAAGGGAGAGACAAGAGTGTCAACAAATTGTAGAGATTTAGCAATTTAGAAGGAGATTGAGTGAGGGTCGAGCTACTCTTAAATCCTAGTGCAGTTATTCCACTTGCACATGTGCGAAGGAATATATATATACAACTCACATGTGTTCACAGATACGTATATCTACGTGGTCGTATGACTGATCGAGTATGCAGTAGGGAGATCGATTAATCTTGGGAGCTAATCAGTGTTTCTCTAAAGAGAAAGGGAAGTTTTCCCTTGTTGTAATTTTTTTGAAGATTGCTATTATGGTGAAGATAATAAAAGACACACAAAGTTTGCATGTTTTCCCTAGATTTTGGGTTTCCTAGGTATATCTTGTTTTCTATGCATTGAATGTGTTAGTCTTCGGATTTATTATTTACTTTTTCTTTTGCATGCTAAGTTAGAAAACTCAGTGTATTTGTAATTTGAGTTTCTAATGTAATAGGTGTTTGTATTTCTGGTTTCACACTTAGAAAATTGTGAATCAATGACTGATTTTTAAGGAAATATAACATAAATATTCCACCTTAGAGACACCAAAGGAACATTTGGACCTCCTAAGAAAGAGTTGATGATTAAAAGTAGTTGTAAATTTGATCCACATGGGTGACATGCATGTTGATTTTTACCATAAATAAAGATGTTTTCAAAATGACGAGGACAAAATAATGTAGAAAAACTTGAAATATGTTGTTCATGGGACTCAAGAAGGTGGAAGGTTCTTTGCAAGGGTGTTTATCACTTTTCATAATAAGGAAATATTACCAACATTGAGAGAAAATAATGTGGGGAACATGAAAGACTCTCCTCATTTTTAGAGTGGTGGTACTATTCTCTTGATTGATGGATGATTCTTCTTCTATCCTCAAACAAATGTTGTGGTTGAGTTCTACATAGAAAACCCCATTTTTTTTTTAAGTAAAGCTATCACATAGAATATTTACTTGTAAAGCACATAATCTCATTCATGGAAAGAAAAGGAAATAAATATGGTAGGAAAATATTTTATCTACAAGGTTTGCATGTGAAAACTAAAAAAACTCTTCTCATGGAAATGGTATCAACAATGGCATTCATATCATAATAATTTTAAAGAGTAAAGTAAATGTTGTGATAATATTGGCTTCCAGCATATCCATAAGTAAAATACATGATGTCATTGAGAAAAATGAAAAGAAATAAACCATATTTATGGGGAAATAAACATGACATTTTCCATTAAACTCTCAGGAATGAAAGGATTTACACACATGAAATATTAAGTTTAAAACTCAAAGTTAAAAGATCACACTGGTTATGAAATTTGATAGTCTCTATGGAACCTCAAATAAAAATATTTAAAAGGAGTTCAATGTTCAAAAAATTAAAATGCAATTGTTTGAAATGGATTAAATTAAGTTCCCATGGACCATGTAAATGAAAAGACCTAGAAGAGAAAAGAGGAAAAGAACCATAAATTAGCTCTTGTCATTTAAAATGTGTTTAAAATGAAAGGATGGATGATTGCAAATTGAGAAGAATGTATCAGAAGACTCAACTAGGAGGTTACTTTACTCAATATGCTAGAAGGGGTCTCTCTCTCTCTCTCTCTCTCTCTCTCTCTCTCTCTCTCTCTCTCTATTCAAATCCTTTTCCATCTTTTTTATAATAGTTCTTGGAATTTCTCTCTCTATTCATATCCTTGGAATTTCTTCATGGTTAGGGTTTTTAACAATTTTTGCTAACTAATTTAAGTCTGTTTGTAAATATAAATTTGAATATTTGTTCCACAAATAAGGTCTTACTTTAAGCATCCAAAAAATCCTTTAAATCGACCACTTTTTTAAAATGTAATTTGCTTCCAAGTCATAACTCATCATGAATGTATTTTTTTTTTAAGAATTATAGATGAAATTTCAACCATGGAAACCATCTCCAAGTTGTTCTTAACATCACTATCTCTACAAAGAGCTCTTGTTTTCTCGATTTAGACATCGAGAACTCTAGTTATGACTTCTAGAAGGTAGTGACTCAATAGGCATTAATATTGTTTGTATAAAAAATTGCCTTTGATTTATAAATCCATCCTATTTATCCTAAATGCATTCTAGGAGGGAATTTGTAATAATTTATAACAAAATACACTCCCCATATTATTTATTTATGTAGTAGAAAGAGTCATGGATCCTTGCATAACTTTTGTGTAGTGTGAACTTTTGGTCATCACCTTAATGCCCAATCAGCATGCCAATTCACTTGTGTCCGACTACTACATTCCAAGTCTCACCCATAGATACTTCAACATGTCATTGGGAAATGTGCCAAAAAAAGGGGGAAACAAGAGAGAGAGAGAGAGAGATGGATGGGGTTTTGTGAAGGAAGAAAGGAGGGAGAAAGAGGAGGGGGGAGAGAGAGGAAGAGTGATATGTAGAAAGAGTGATGGGGGGAGAAGAATATATGTGTGAGACAGAGATATGGGGAGGAAGGGAGGGGGAGAGATAGGGGGGAGGAAGGTAGTAAGTGATAGAGAGGGTCGGGGGAATGAGAGAGGGAGGGGGATAGATAGA
>APFE030066174.1:0-14139 GCA_000404065.3 Pinus taeda
CCCAGTTTTGGGATCCAGTGGGAAATCTCTGTGTATATGTGTTTTATGTGTTATGCTCTCACATTTTTATTTTTTCCTGTGATTTAGAATTCGTATGCAGGTAATTTCTGTATGGGGTTAAAAACTACAATTATGTCAGACAGTTGTCCAATGACATTAATGGTAGGGACATCTCTTTTTCGCTTCCTTGGCTGCTTGAAACAATTCTCCTTAATCAACTTGTTGTAAATAGGTACATCCTTGATGGCTTGGAGAAGTGGAATCTTGACACATAGGTTTTTCAATTCTCCCAGAAGTTCAGTCTCTTCTGGGGTAGGCTGGAGTGGTTGAGTTATTCTCTCAGGAAAGGGTGGATTTACTTTAAGAATGATTTCCTCTCTTTCTTCCTCAACCTCCCCAGGTGGAGGTGGAGGTTGGTTATCTGGGAGAACTCTCCCAGATCTTAGGTTAATTTCTTGGATCTCCATTGCATAAGATGAATAATGATGTCTCTCTACTATATACTTGTTGTGCCTATTTGTTGTTTGGGTTCAGATTGGTTGGGCAGGCATCTGGGGTTGCTTAGGTGGAGCAAAGTGTAATAGCTATGGTTGGGTAGGTGGTGAAGGCAATAAAGCTGGGACATTGTTGTATTGGGGCCTCCACCCCTGGGGTAGTGCATTTCGCTGAGGTTGTGGCGGAGGATATGGTTGAAATGACTGGTTGGCTAGTTGGGAATGAAACTGATATGCAAAGGACCAAGGAGGAGGTGTAGACCAGGAAGGATGAGTAGGGGGTCCCCAAGAAGGTATGGATGTGGTGTGGTTGGGGTTATAATATGCATGGGAAGACCCTTACATGCTCTGCTAGTATGGCCTAGGCCCATGAGGTCTCCTTTGGTTTATGTACAGAGCTTCTCAGTGACCCATTCAGCTACTTGATATACAACTTTAAGTCTAGGAAAAGAAGGGCACTTGTCTATGGAGCGGTTTTCTTCATAGACTGAGTAAATATCAATAGAATTCAGTGGAAATTCATTCCTAGGGTGTCTCTTGGTGCATATAGAATAGAAAATGGCCAAGGCTCTCTCTGCTTCCTCTTGCTTTCTCCTAATGTGCATAGTGTCCATCTATTAGGCAAGGGTTAATAGCATCTCACTCTTGAAATCTTCTAGCATGTTTCCAATTTCACCCTTGATGGATGAGTTGGAAGAGGATGTACTGACCATAGATTTACTTCCCCTACCCCTTTTCCTAGCTACCCTAGAAAGGCTTCTAAAGATAGTCTTCATATCCTCATACGGTAACTAGTATATATCTCCTCCTGCTAAGAAGTTTAGGGTATCCAAAATGTCTTCTATTACTCCTCTAAGTAGGACCAGCTTTAGTGACTAAGGGTCAATTTTGCACCTAGCCCTTTTGTAACTAAGCTGGAATCTTTGTTCATAATCCTCTAGGGATTCATCACTACGTAAGGTCATCCTAAAAATTTCTTCTTTAGTATCCTTAGACCTACAGTAGTATTGGTACTTGTTGTTGAAGGCTTGTTGCATCTGAGCCCAAGTTGTGATGTTATCCCCAGGTAAAAGCATGAACTAGCACAAAGTTGCATCCTTGGGGGTAGATGGAAATAGTTTCAACTTCTTCTCATCATCTGTATAGTCGTAGGTTTAGCATATAACAACAAACTCAAATAGGAAAGTGTTGGGACCTTTTGTGGTTAGGCCATGGAAATGAGGAAGGGAAGAGGGGCTTATATTTTTCATCTTAGTGTCCTTATTGGTTTCCCTGATGGAGAAGGCACCCTAAAATTTCTTTCTATTCCCTCTGTCATTTTTGTTTTTAGCCATTGGCTCGGTAGGAATGGATTCTTCTTCTTTCCCTGTAGGTTCTACAAATATGTATGGTTTCTCACCTAGGGGTTCCTCCAATTCAAAACCATTGAAGAAGAGGGAAGGTTGGCTATTTGATGCAGTGGGGGTATTTGGCAAAAATTTCCCTAAGTTATCCCTATCCTATGAAGCATGAAAGGAAATATTTTTGGTTTTGTTTTGTGATTTTTTCAAACTTTGAAAGCTCTTTGCAAAACTGAAATTGTAGATTTAATGAAAACTATTGGCTGAACGAAAAACTAATTGTTGGATTGAAATCTAACTTGAAGAATTGAAATTGCAAACTAAATTAGAACTATTGACTGAATGAAAAGATTAACTACTTGCTTGAAATATAACTTACAGAATGGAAAGGAAAGTAGAGAATGTGGAATGAAAAGGAAGCAAACTAAATTACTTTTGAAAAAATGAAGCAAATGACAGAATAGTAGAAACAAGAAATAGAAGAAAGAAAGTAGTAATCACATATTACTCAGACACCTCCCTGGAAATGACACAAAAAAGTGATGAGCACCAATATTGTAGCAAGAATGATGCAAATCTTGGGCTACCAGATTTACTTTATCAACTTGAGGTTCATACACACTTGGAGGTGACAGTGTTATATACACAAGTAAAAGTGATGGATCTCCCTTTTGTCACTATTCAGCTGGCGAGACACTACTAGGGTTTTCAAGCCATACTTGTATGGATTCAGAATAATCTTGGTTCCTTGATGAAAGAGATAGGAATCTACTCTAAGAGAGAGTTGATCTATTGCAATAATGAAAAAGACTGAAATTCAATGCTAATGCACAACATTTCCTAATAAACTGCTAAGAGCTATGCCTTCCAATGATGCTAAATTAACATGAACAAAATGCTACTATCCTAAACATGGAAGTTAAAGACATCAAGCACAACTATTATGCATGTAAAGGACTGTGATAAATCTGTTTTGTCTTTTTATGCCTTTCATGAAAAATCAAGTGTGCAAACTAATCTCTTTTGGTAATGTGGCATGTGGTTTAGGTATGCTGATGGATGGTTGGAAGGTTAAGGAGACGGTTGGAAGGTTTGTGAGACCCTTGGGTGACCTTGGGAGGCTTCTTAGAGTTTTTTCCTCAATTCGGCCTCAAAACATGCCACTGCAGGAAAGCCTATAGGATGTACTAGAAACTTATAGGATTCCATGTATTTCCATAGGATATAGTTGTGAGCAAAATGATGGGTGTTGGAGGTGATGGAAGGCTTATGGAAGGTGTTTTATGGGTGGAATGGAGTGAGAAAATACCTAGGATCACTCAGAACCCAAAACCAAGTTTAGGAGATGGTCGGATTCGCTCAAAATGCTTGAGGATATTTCTATGTAAAATGATGAAATTGCTGAAGGTTTTGATGAAAACAAGGAATTCCTATGGGCGGATGAAGTTGGAAGGTGGTTGCTTGTTGTGAGATCCCTGTCTACTTCTGAAGCACCTGCTCTGCATCAAACACGTGTAACTTCAAAAAAATCATGTAAACAAGAAGAATTCTTCTGAGCTAGAAAAACAAAATTTAATGAACTAACTGTCTACCTTGTTCATGAAGAAAGTGTTGAATAACATGGAATCATGGATTAGATCTATTGCAATAATTAAGAGAGAAGAGATGGAAATACAATCCTACTTTGCAAAACTGATCAAATGCTAGTTTAAGTACATCAAACTCTAAATATCATGAAAGAAATGGAAATCAATCTTTTTGGGTTTGATAAGGGTCTTTTCCTCAAATCCTCATCCCAGAAGGAAGAAGTGAGGCCAGGACACTTTTTGATAGCCTTGTGGTGCCTCTTTTTTTCCTTCTAACTTGCTACCGAAGTAAGGCACAAATGGAAGCAAACTAATAAACAATTAATCAAATCTACAATACTTGCAATGAAATACTTCTAGAAATAGTTTAACCATGAATCTATGAAACTAAGCTAAGCATAAAGGTACAATAAGAGGAGCCTTTGCTGCTAGGGTTAGGCCCTAACCCAAGAGTTGTAGCCCTCTAAGTTAACTTAGTATTGAATCATGAAAAAACTCATTCTTATTACCAAAATAGAAAATTACAACAAAAAGTCTTCCACAAGTTTGGAGCTTGAAAATAACTAGTGTTTTTGCAATAAAAATTTGAATCCTAATGAGGCTCTAGGCCTCTCTACTTATACAACTAAAGTCTCCAATGAATTCCTTAAATTTTTGGAGGCTCAGCTCCCAAACTTGAGATGAAATAACTCTTTTTCTATCACTTTCTCAGCTACCTTCTAAGGTTCATGACTTAGCTGCTTGCACTCCGAGATGGTGGGATTAATGGAGGAATATTCAAATGGGGAATGAGTAAATGCAAAGGATTTATATCCTGCAATCTCTCTCCCTTGTCCCATTCAAATTTCAAACCTTATTCTTTGCCAAAATTCCTTGATTTTCTCTTCCAAACCTTCATTCAATGCATATTAGTCCACTAGGCATAATATCTCACTTTAACTCATCTCATTAAACAAAATATAATCAAAACATGTAATAAGTTGTGAGCAAAGTTGGTTTGACTAAGCTAGGTGTTGGGCAGCGGATCCTACCATAACATTTTTTGGGGCTTAAATCTCGAGTTTGGTCAATGTAATGTAAAGACTCCATGAAATGCGAGTGCAGAGCGCGAAAGTCTAGGATGATTCATAGGGTTGCCCACCCTAAAATAATGTCATTTAATGTAAAGTTGTGTCAGCCTACCCATGGTTCGCGGACCATGGGATTGTATAAATAGAGCAAGGCTCTGAGTGTAAAGATATTTTTTTGGAAAGTAAGTAATAGATAGATGCAAACTCATGGTTAGAGGATAGAAGCAGATTTGAAGTGTATTGGGTTGTAGTAGTAGGAAGAGGCTTTGCAGTTGAGTGTGCAGAGGCCTAGTAGAGTCTGCAACTGAGTGCGCGGACCCCTACAGCTGAGTGCACCGGGCAGAGTTGGGTCTGTATTAAACTGAACTTGAAAAGGGTTATTAATAGAGATATGTTTGATTCAGCATATTGTACATCTATTTCATGGATCTATATTTTGATGGTATGCATTAATTGTATCTGTTATTTATATGCTCGCACTTGTATGGATGCTTATTTATGAAAAGTTCTAAGTAATTAGCGAACAAAACCTAATTAAGGAGGACTTGGGTAATTAACATGGGCCAAACTATGGCTAGAGCTGCGTGAAGGCAGTAACACAGGATGCAAGGGGCTCGCTAGTGCGCATAGCCCAGTAAGTGCGAAGGCCGGATCGCATCCCTATCGCTCACTATCAGACATCCCCAGGGTGCAGAAACTTGGTTCCAGCACCCTCCCATACTACTTCGGGTGAGACCTCATTGAAAGGGCCAGTAGTACTAGGATTTTCTTGGCTAAATAACTTCTGAACCTGGGTCAGGCCCCATGTAGCCAATAAATGGTTCTGTTGCCAAGACCAAGATCTACCTAAGGGATGTTTGATGTCATGCCACTAGAATTCAACAAAGAAGGAAATTGAAGAGTGGTTGGACAAGAAGATTCACGAGTTCATGATACAGGAAAATAGAACTTCGCAAGTATCTAAGAAAAGGTGGTTGGATCGCTACATGTATATGGAAATCCATGATATTTTCTTTGCAACTTTTGCTTCTGAACTATATGAGTGGATCGTGAGATAAACCGATAGCCAGGGAAGGTGTAGTCTTGACCAACCGATAGTGTGGACTACGGAATTAGTGCATAGACTAGAGGCATAAAAGATAAGATCGCATGAGCTATGGACCATTGGCTCGACCCGCTTCATCTCCACCACCTCCATCTCCACCCATTCCACCTCCACCACCCCCATAGTTCAGCATGGCGAGCGCGATCAAACTACCCGTATTTAGAGGAGTAGGGAATGAAGATCCAGACCAATTCTGGTTCATGGTAAGAGCAGTATGGGAAGCACAAAGTATCACGGATGACAATATTAAGAAGGATACATTGGTGAGCGCGTTGCAGGATCACGCATTGACATGGTATATCAAGCACTCTAACAACCACCCAAACACAAGGATAGTAGAGATCCAGAATGCGTTGAACAAAGAATTCAGCTAGCCGAAATCAGAGAGATAGTCAATCATCAGATTTAAAGAGATCGCTATGCTTCTAGGCGAGACCCCCTGGCGTCTAGATCAATGACTGAAGAGTATGATTGGCAAGGCCAATATGATGCTAATGGATGCATAGCATTGCGCATGGTTTTTGGCATCCCTGACACCATACTTGAGGATGGCGTTGTCACAACAGAAACTTTCCACCCAGGCTGAAGCATTGTAAATAGCGATGAGGTTGCATGAGACCTCAATACAATACCCTGGGTTGGGAGTTCAACAAATCCAAACACAACTACAGAATGTATGCCTAGAAATGAAAAGTTTGAAGTAGGGTAGGGCATCACAGCCAGAGGCGCGTGAGGAAGTATGGTGCATAAAATGTAAAGTCCAGGGCCATGACAAGAATCACTATCCAGTAATTGTGAACTACTTGGCAGGAGGAGGACCCATGTTATTGAGACCATAGGCACAGGCAGGGTTGAGTGCGACACCCACATTATGGTATGTGATCTACCCGATAGGAGTGAAACACACAATGAACAATTTTCATTTGTTGCAAAAGTATACATAGATAGCCCAGCAACTGTTTTGTAATCTCTGTAGGTCA
Source organism: Pinus taeda (assembly GCA_000404065.3). Taxonomy (NCBI): domain Eukaryota; kingdom Viridiplantae; phylum Streptophyta; class Pinopsida; order Pinales; family Pinaceae; genus Pinus; species Pinus taeda. Next base: position 6,576 of record APFE030066174.1, read on the forward strand.
GTAGGCCACGACGAGCGCACTTGTCAAAGCTACGAGCTAATGATGGATCAAACCCCAGCCTATAGGATGCAGATAGAAATGAAATCCCTTGACCCAACTGCAAGGATGGAACGCGTTGGATTTCAGCGGCGAGGTCAAGGATGAGGAGGAATGGGACCAGGAAGGAGCCATAGATAGTTAATTTGTTACAATTGCAGAGGACCAAGGCACTATGCCCATGATTGTACTAACCCAACGAGGATATCCTATTTGTACTTTGCATAGTTTGATCATGAAACAGTAGATTTTCCTACATTGATCACAAAAATGTGTGAAAAAGGGTTATTTCAGCCTCCTCTGACCCAGAATATCCAAATGATGAGGTCTGAACCACGCGAAGAAGACCCAAATGTGAACATGATGCTCATAAGTGGTGCGACCACGAGGGAGGATAAGGAGAAGCAGCTAGAGGAAGATACATGGGTTCATAAGGATCCCGTGAAGGAACTTGAGTTTTAGAATGCGCAAAGGAGACATTCATGGAACCTAAGAAGAGCTTCACGGAGGCCTCCACTTCAGGTAGTAAGGATCAACCAGAGCCAGGAATGGATCCTTCCATGCTCACTACCTTTTTGGAGACATGCATGAAACTGTTGCATGACAACAAGGCAGTTAAGGGACTACAAGAGCTGATCACTAGGTGCACGGGGTTAGGAGAACCATACGTAGTTTGGAAACTAGGAAAACATGCATTGTGCACTGGGAGGGAAATGATATTGATGGCGCAGATTGGTGAGTATGAAATGGATCAGGTAATCATAGATCTGGGGTCAAACATGAATGTGTTACTGAAGCAAACATGGGAACACATGGGCAAGCCCACATTACAGTGGTCCCCTATTCAATTACAAATGGCAAACCAAAAGAAGATTTTTCCTAGGGGGAGGTTGCAAGGGGTAACAGTTGATATTGAAGGCACAAGCACACAGACGAACTTTAAAGTGATAGAGAATGTCGATGACAACAATACCTATCCTACATTGTAAGGAATAGACTGGGCCACTGATATGAATGGAGTCATCAACCTAAAAAAGCGGAAGATGATATTCGAAAAAAATTCACTACGTGTAGTAGTCCTACTAGACCTAGCCAAAGGAGCACACTACACTGAACCAATGTGTGACGATGAAAGTGACGATCAGCTAGATTGTATTTACTAAATAACTACATGAGACTAGGATCGGGTGAATCTGACTACAGATGGGAGAATCTCTTGGGAGCACAATAGCTCCTACACTTCGGATTCAGACAAAGAAGTAGAGCGCTAGCAGAACCGGTTGCACGAAGTGACAATGCTAAATTGCAACATGATGATTAGATCACTGCGTTGCGTAACAACAGAGGCAACTGAGATGCCAACATATGATGGATTGAAAGAGGTGGATGAATTCTTGAGTAAATTCGAAAGCACAGTACTGGAACAATAATGGTTCGATGCATTGAAATGGGCACTATGCGCAACACCTGCACGATGGTGGAGTAAACATCAGGAGAACTTTGTAAATTGGCGTGAATGTAGAAGGTGGATGCGCCTACAGTTTGGAAGCTTCCAGCCTTGAACAAGAGTTAGGTAGCAAGAACGAAGCAGCTTGCACACCCACTTGTGTCAATGGGTGCATACGTGTGCTGTGCAGTCCACACAAGCACACCCCAGACTAAGGATTGAAAATCAGAACAGGACACAGCAACAGGAATGGCAACAAGCACCACATGCATTCAACAAAGAAGTATTCAAGAAGGTATGCATAATACTGAACAGGGTTCACCAGGTGAGACAAACTGATTGGGACCTAGGCATACCAGTAGTTGGATGGGCCTATAGGGCCATGTGCAAAAACCTGAGCGTGGAAATGATTCCAACACTAAAGAGAAGAGACATGACCATGAGAGCAGAGAAGAATCCTCATACAACAGCTCCCACAATTGGGACAGTATGTGAGGACCAAGATGAAGGAATTATGCAGCCGTGCAAGGACCAACATATGCAAATTCAGAAATCCATTTGGTGGGGGAACCTTAAAGATTGGGTACGACTGAGGAAGAAAGCATGTTAATGGATACAAAAATCAAAGAACTGGAAACTGAATCTGTGCAAGCATGCCACGTCAATAAACTAAGAATGACAGGACAAGATATGGGCTGCCATAATCCTGCATTAGAAGAATTCTGCCAAGAATTTATGGTGTTGCTACCATGGCTACGACTGCACATTACCAGACAAAGTAACCAAGGGAGTGCACCACATAAGGAAGAACACGCGATGCTGACTGTCATGACGGAAATTGAGGAGTGCCTATGGACTAGGCTGGAATGTGCATTGAAGCATGGCACAAGTGGTGCGACCACCTGACTATGTGTAAGGAGCATAATCTCAGCACTTCAAGCAGTTGAAAGAGAGTGAGGGACTATAAAAGAGTCTGTATGGGAGCTGCGCAATAAGGAGGTTACGCGGAGGATCAGAAGGTTACAAGGGTCACACTCGCACATAGCGGGCTACGCTGCCATGCGAATAGGTTGGGAAGTGACTATTGGTGTCACTGTTCATGAAAATATGTCCAGGTTAAGACAACGAGGGGTGGGCAGCAGGCAATTAAGATATGAAGTCAGAACTAGATTTGGGACGATCTGCCTCCAATCTCACATTAATGAGTTGAAAACCCCACTCCTACCAGATGGAATTTTGTTTGAAGGTTCAGTCCTGGGTCGCGTGACCATGATGAAGTTTGAAGATTGGGACCTTGTGGATAGAAAAAAGTTCCCACATTTGGAGACTAACCAACTCATGAAATAGAGCAAGGAGGGGTCATTTACTACGCTACAACCGCGAAAATGGCTGCGTGGGGTGGAGGAGGCCGGGCTACTCCACCAACTATGGATTCCACACTTTCACCGGGCACCAATCACAATCTTTGTCATCGAGCAACTACTTTTCCTAGTGCAAGATGGGTACTTGTGGCTGGAGGAGCCTATTCCCATCACGGCGGAGCTTATTCATAGGATTTTTTGGCTTCCCTGTATGGGAAGGGACCCCGCGGAAATAGTTGGAAAAAGTGGAGACTTGGCACTCACAGAGGCCATGAAGAAGAAATAAAAGTTAGAGAAAAAGCAGAGGGGCCACGTCATTATAGCATTCAAGACAAAGGGGTGCGAGTAGCCACCCAGCTACTGGTAGGAAAAGTGATGAAAAAATGCCACGGCAACAAGGTACCAACAACAGTCATTGCGCTGGCTGAACAATGCACAGAGGGGGTACGATTCAGCTGGGCGCATTTCCTCTACGAGGAGTTTCTGACAAACTACAAGGAGGCCCAAGAGTATGGTAAGACATTCCACTACACGTGGTTGTTCTTATCCATCTTATTGGTTGCAGGGCACTTGCCTAAGGACAGTTAGTTTCCTCCTCTTGAATAGGACTTGCCAGAGGCAGTGAAATATGCATCACTCTGGGTCAAAAAGTACGCCACACGAATCCGTGAGACCAATATCTTTTGTATACTCATGGATGCAAGCATCTGAATGTCGATCAACAAAAGGCCACGCCTATCCCCCATGGTATACGAAAGTCTGCTAGATTTGCAAACTTTAAGGTGGATATGCAAAATTTGTATATCAAGGCATGGAAGGATCCAGAGTAGACCTGGACCAAAATCCCTTTAATGGCAATTGATGACGTTGTTTTCACCGTACTTGACTCATGGCCGCCCGAATGGCATACCCTGGATCTGGTAGTGTGCAATGAGACAACGATATAAAGCCAGAAGGATGTCGCCAAGCTGCTGGCACAACAAAAGTGAAACAGGCAGTTCACCGAGGAGGTAAGGGCTTCCCACGAGGAAACAAAGGCCACCGCAGAGTAGACCAAGGCCACCAAAAAAGCAGTAGCAGCATGAGCCACCATGATGCAGGAAGAAAGAGGTTCAAACCTGACCACAGGACAGGGGACAGATGACACGACGGAAGGCATGGACCCAAGCACAACATTGACACAATTGAAATGGTCATGTGGTATGGAATGAATAGGGCCACGGAAGAACACCAATGCTTCCAAACTGGATGGGGAAACTATTACACTAACAGAGGGTGAGCTATACTACATCGATGACAAAGTTTTCAAGGTCAATAGGGAAGTGCTCTAGGAAGAAATGTCAGAGCAGCAGAATGTGTTGGGGGCACTCAGGGCGCAACTGCAGGGACTTTAGGTGTGGCCCACACAAGAGGGAACGGTAGCCATCTACGGTGCCATGTGTACATTAGCAATAGAGTAGTTGCTACGGGCCAAAATGGCTTACACTATCGCGCTGTTGGAAGGAGCACTAACAGCGGACATCATGGAGGACAGAGCCACAGTAGCCCAGATCAAGGGACTTGGCCTAAACTTGGTTGCCCTTCTGTGGGATATATTATATCAGCTGCAGGATGGAGCGACAGTAGAACTTCGCCCTAGGGAAGGACACGTAGTGCAAATGCTCAGTGAACAATGAATCAACATTGAGCAGCTTAGCATACAACGTGATGAAGCGTTGGCACAAAATCATCAGCTGGAATAGATAACAGAGGAAGCATGTCGCTGGTGAGAACTAGTATTGTAGCAATAATTTTGCAACTCCTGGGCTACCTACTTTACTCTTATCAACCTGGTAGTTCGTAACAAACATAGAAGTGTCAGTGTTATATGCACAAGTACTAGTTCTCACAGTAGGTTGTCACTTGGTCAGCCAGCATAAGATCATTAGGAGCTCAAACCAACTTCTATGGATTCCAGAAGAAGCTCTATATGTGATGAAAGGAGAGAGATATTACTCCACAGATGCTAATCTAACTGCAAAAAGGAGAAGGGCTGAAATGTAAAGCAAACCTAGTAAAACCTAATTAACCAACTAATTCTACTTTTGTAGAAAGCACTATGAAAACCATGAAAGGAATGCCATTACCTACTCAGGGAAATAAAAAACATCTAACTAAGCTATTTTTGGAACTAAATAAGAAAAAAAACATGTTTTTGGATTTTTATGTATTTTTATGTGAATTTGACATGCATGTAATTCATCGTGTGTGAATGTGGTAGCGAATAGGTGGCGTTGAAGGGTGGTTTTGGAGCTTGAGAGGATGTAGGATGGTGTGGCTAGGTCCTAGGAGGTCTTAGGTGGCCTTCTGGAGGTTTTTCCCACACTTGTCCTTCAAAAGAAAGCCTACAGGAAAATCTACAAGAGAACACAAGAAATCTACACGATGAAAACAAGGCAACTACCGGAGGCCCACAAGAGGAGGCTGAGAGCAGTTTTCACTGTTTTGATGGTGAGATTGGGTGAAAAAGGTGGATGAAGGTTAGAATGATGTGTCAGGGCACTTAAGTTCTACCATGAGTCACTGGGAGAGAGGAAAATGATTGGGTTTGCTCAAGGAGAGAGGAAGAAGTTCTATGGAAAATGCAGGAAACTAAGGCAAAATTGAGGTGAGGTTTGCGCGACCTATAGGGCATGGATTAGATGGAGGATGTGATGGCTAATAATTTGGCCTACTGCTAGAAGAGATTTATTGCAGAGGAACTGAAAGTCAACCAATAAGATCAAGCAAGCAATGAAATGAGTGCATCTAGAAAAACAAAGTTTTGCATCAAAATAGTCTAAACTATGATCCATGAAAGGAAATGCTGAGAAATGATGCAAGAAAGGAAAGCATGAAAGAAGACTATTGCAAATTAGGAAGTGAGCATGATGAAGAAGATCTGAAGCAAAGTAGAATTGGACTATTATCCTACCAAAAAGCTACAAACACTAGAAGTCCTATGAATGAGGAAAATCTGTGTTTTTGGGGGCAGCGATAGAATCTTTGCCTCAAATCATGGTCCCAGAGGGAGGAAGAGAGGCCAAGGCACTATTGCTAGACTTTTAATCTTTTCTAGTCACTGCTTAACCTACTACATAAAGCACAAATGGAAGTAAACTAATAAATCATCAAAAGAAACATATTCTTAACCATAAGAGAAATACATTTAACAACAAACTAATCTACAAACTAAAAGAAAGCATACAAATATAAGTAAAGAGAAGCTTGGTTTCTTGGATTGGGCCCTAAGCCAAGAGCTTTAGCCCTCTACAGTAACTTAGTGCTAGATTGAAAAGAATTCCATCTTTATTTTCAAAACAATAGCAAGATTACATGAAACTGTCACAAAAATAATAAGCTCGAAGTTTGAGCAAAGTTTACATAAGAAAAAATCTGACCCTAGTGAGGCCCTAGGCCTCTCTACTTATACAAATGAAGCTACCAACAACTTCCTTAAAATCAGGGAGGCTTGGCTCCCAAAACTCGAGATAATCATCAGTCATCCTCCACTTGCTCGGCTTCCTTCTAGTGCATGATTCAGCTGCTTGTACTTTGAGCTAAATGAAGGGAAATTTGAAGTGAGGAGTAATACATGAGAGGGGTTCCCTCCTATAAGTCCTCTCCTCTATCCACTTCGAGTTATTACTGCCATTTGTCCACTAGATCCTTGACTTTGACCTCGAAATCCATCAATAATCTGCATTAAATACATGTTAGACCATATGGCACAACAACTAATTCAACTCACTCTATAAGCATAAACATAATCAGGAAATCGTATAATAAGCTAAGAGAATGGTTGATTTGATTAGGTTAGGAGGTAAAATGAGCCCATATAATTACCCATTTATGAGGCTCATCATCACCCCCCTACTGAAGGTGTTGCTCATCCCTTGAGAAACCTAGTCAATCTTCTCATCTTTTATGGCCCTGGTGGCCTCCCTAGCATCCCAGGCTTCTGATGTGGTCTATTCTTCTTCACCATAGAATCCTACCTTCCTATCTATGCCCTTCCACTACTCCTCCTCTTCTTCTTCTCTTCTGCCTTCCAACATGCCTAACATTAGTGGGGGACTCAGTTTGAAGCCAATCCATTTGACCTTGAATTTCTGCATGGAGCGCATGTACAGTGGCACTCTTGTCAATGCCTCCTTTAGCCTCATGGGGGGATGATATTCTTTGATCTGCAAACTGTGTGGTAAGGTGTTCCATCTCCTCGTGCATGCATTCACACAGACATCCCCAAGTAGCCTTTACATATCCTCAAAGTGTGCAATGGCTTGTGCCTAATTGGTGAGATATCTAGGGGCAATTTGGGGGTCATTGGCAAGCAGGTTCTGTGTCTTGATGAGTGCCATAGGATCTTATGGCTTAGCCCTTATCATTAATGGCTCATTCTGCTCCTTTATCATCAATCTTTTTATTTCTGCTACCCTCAATTCTTCATGGTTCATCCATGAGGCCATGGCCATTAATTGCAGGTCCTCTAGCTTGGCATTAGGATCCAACACATTCATGTCTGTGAGGGCCATGTTGTGTAAGTAGAATTCTACCATATTTGCTTTATCCTCTAAGGTGTTTTGGTGACACAAATCCATGAACTTCCTGTAGTCTTGAAAAGGCATTGTGCCTCTTTGTGCCAAAGTCCTTATTTGGAATTGTAACCATTGGTCGTTTATTGGAGAGGAAGAGTTCAATT
>APFE030066174.1:17874-42914 GCA_000404065.3 Pinus taeda
TTGCTTTGGCCGGTCCCTCATTATTGCATCGGAGTTCACACTTCCTCCACTACCTTTACTTGGCATCTTATGTTGGAGTTGACGGTGCGCATGTGTGGATGACATCTTGGATAAGTGGAGTCAACTAGATGAAGGTGGCCAAGTTAACTGGCCACCTTTCCCTTGTTCAACCTCAACCATCTCGTTGCTCTTACATGAATTCTAATTACACAAATGCAAACAAAGGAGTGACTTAGTTACTTACCTGTGATCCGAGTGTATTGGCTGTGAGGTGTTGTGGCCTTCTCTGCTACATGCCTTTATTTCCCTTCTTCCATGTTGTCTCTGCTTGCTGATGTGTGGTTGTGTGCTTGTTGATGAGCCTCATAAATAGGTAATTATATGGGCTCATTTTACCTCCTAACCTAGTAAAATCAACCATTCCCTTATCTTATTGTATGATTTTCCAGTTATATTTATGCTTATGAGTGATTTGAGTTAGTTATTGTGCCATGTGGTCTAACATGTGTTTAATGCAGATTATTGTTGAATTTCAAGGTCAAAGTCAAGGATCCAGTGGACAAATGGAAACAATAAATCGAAGTGGAAAAATGAGAGGACTTATAGGAGGGAATCCTCCTCATTTATTACTCCTCACTTTGAATTTCCCTTCATTCAGCTCGGAGTACAAGCAATCAATCATGCACTAGAAGGCAATCGAGCAAGTGGAGGATGACTAATGATTATCTCAAGTTTTGGGAGCAAAGCCTCCCTGATTTTAAGGATGCTATTGGTAGCTTCATTTGTATAAGTAGAGAGGCCTAGGTCCTCACTAGGGTTAGAGTTTTTTCAGATTTTTGTTGGATTTTTGCTTATGTAAACTCTGCTCCAACTTCGAGCTTATTATTTTGTGACAGTTTCATGTAATCTTGTTATTGTTTTGATAATAAAGATGGAATTATTTTTGAGCTAGCACTGAGTTACCTCAGAGGGCCGAAGCACTTGGTTTAGGGTACAATCCAAGCAACCAAGCTCCTCTTTACTTGTATTTGTATGTTTTATTTCAGTTTGTAGATTAGTTTGCTACTAGATACATTTCTTTTATGATTAAGAATAGGTTTGTTTTAATGATTGAGTAGTTTGCTTCCATTTGTGATTTATATAGCAGGGTAAGTAGTGATAAAGAGAAGATTCAAAAGGCTAGAAATAATGCCTTGGCCTCTCTTCCTCCCTTTGGGACCATGATTTGAGGCAAAGACTCTCTTGCTGACCGATAAACACAAATTTTCCTCATTCATAGGACTTCTAGTGTTTGCAGCTTTTAGTAGGTTAACGATCCAGTTTTGTTTTGCTTCAGATCCTCTTCATCATGCTCACTTCTTTATTTTCAATATCTTCCTTCATGCTTTCCTTTCTTGCAGCATTTATCAGCATTTCCTCTTATAGATCATAGTTCATATTATTTTGATGCAAAAATCTGTTTTTCTAGATGCACTCATTTCATTGCTTGCTTGATCTTGTTGGTTGACTATTAGTTCCTTTACAGCAGCTCTCTTCTTGCATTAGGCCAGATTATTATCCATCACATGCTCCATCTGATCCATGCCCTATTGGTCTCCCAAAGCTCACTTCAATTCTGCCTTAGTTTCCTGCATTTTTCGTAGAACTTCTTCCTCTCTCCTTGAGAAAATCCAATCATATTTCTCTCTCATGGTGGTTCATGGTAGACCATAGGTACCTTAAAAACTCATTCCAACCTTCATCCACCCTTCTCACCCACTCTCACACCCTAAAAATAGTGAAAATGTCTCTTGGCCTCCTCCTATAGGCCTCCTGTAGATTCCCTATTTTCCTCCTGTAGATTTCATGTGTCCTCCTGTAGATTTACCTGTAGGATTTCTTTTGAAGACCGAGTGTGGAAAAAGCCTTTGGAAGGTTGCCTGAGACCTCACAGGACCCATACACACCATCCTACATCCTCTTAAGTCCAAAATCCACCCTCCAACGCCACCTATTCACTGCCACATTCACACATAATAAATTATATGCATGTCAAATTCACATAAAATACATAAATATCCAAAAAATGTTTTTTGCTTATTTACTTCTATAAATAGCAAAGTTAGATGTTGTTTACTTCCTTGAGTAGGTAATGGCATAACTTTAATGGTTTTCATAGCGCTTTCTACAAAATTAGAATTAGTTGGTCAATTAGGGTTCACTAGGTCTACTTTACATTTCAGTCTTTCTCCTTTCTGTAGTTAGAATAACATCTATCTTTATTTCCCTTCATCACATTTAGAGCTTCTTCTGGAATTCATAGAAGTTGGTTTGAGCTCCTAGTGATATTGCACCAGCTGACCAAGTGACATCCTGCAGTGAGAAGTAGTACTTGTGCTTACAACACCAACGCTTCCAAGTTTGTTATGAACTATTGGGTTGATAAGAGTAAAGTAGGAAGCCCAAGAGTTGCAACATTATTGCTACAATACTAGTGCTCACCACTTGTGTAGGTTCTTATCTAGCTAGATCTGAGCTTCAGGTGCCTCTTCGACCTTCATGTTTGCACTCTCTTGCTGTTGGTGTTGTATTTCTATGGGATTAGCTGCTCCAGGAATTCCTACAGGAGCTTCTGTAGCTGCTTCTCCCCTTGAAACTTCAGCTTCTTCCTATGCTTGGAGCTCGAGGATGATGCTATAGGTGTAGATAAATATGGAGTGGTAGTAGGTAGGCTTCAGGTGAGGTCGATGGTGCTTTTTGCTCTTGTTTTTTTGTTTTTTTTGTTTTTATATTGGAAAATTGTTTTTTTTTGTGTTTTTCTTGGACAAGAGAAAAATGATGCTTGGGGTGTGATGAAGGTTGAGAAATGATGGCAAGTAGGTTTGAAGAGTGTAGGACGGATTAGAGGTTCTCCATGAATCTTCTTTTCCCCTCAAACTGCCTTCTGTAGCCACTTCTGGCTCTTTGTAATTCCTACAGGAGCCTCCTGTAGAAAACACAGTTTTTGAAAAAGAGGTACAGTGGGGTGAAAGAAATGCCAAAGATGATAGAGGAATGTGCAGAAAAGATGAGATGGGTGTTGTTATGCATGTCAGGGTCTTCTTGGCACCTTCTTCTGTTCCCTGTTGTCCTCTTGCAAACCTGCAATACAATAAAAATTCATTTTTTCTCTTTTTTTCGAAACAACCAGGGTGCCTTAGAGAGGTTTTCACCCTAATTGCCTGCCCTGGGCACCTCCCAAGGAGGTTTTCAACCAGGGATATTATTCTTTTTAACTTTTTTTTTTTACATCACTTGGTTGCCTCAGAAGAGGTTTTCAACCCAATGATGGGACTCAAGTGCCTCATGGAGGTTTTCACTTGACTCCTTATTAATTTTTTTTTCTTTTCCTTTAATGAGTGGGTGAAGTGGAGGTTAAGACATGCTCCACTATCATCACTGTTTTATTCAAATCTTCAATAAAATCTTGCCTGGAGAGGGGTTTCTTGTAGACCTTCAACCCATGTCCATTAACAAGCATGGGGATGGCTTCATCATCAATGGTTCTTATCAGAACTGAACCATTTTCATTGCATTTCTCCACAGTGTAGGGTCCCAACCATCTTTTCCTTAGCTTGCCTTTGAAATCCTTGTATCTTGAATCATAGAGTAGTTCCCAATCTCTCTCTTGGAATTGCTTCTCCTTGATATTCTTGTCATGCCATATCTTTCTCTGAAGCTGAACTACCTCTGTATGGAGAAGAGCTTGCAATCTGTATTCATCCAATCCATTGATCTAAAGTAATCTCTCATTCTATGCAGGCTGAGGTATAGGTCTAGTTGAGCTACCATCCTTAGTGTATTGAACTAAAATTCTATTAACAACAAAGCCTTCTTCCCATAGACTAGTTCATAGGGTGCGAACCTGGTGGTGGTCTTCCATGTGGTGTTGTAGGCCCAAGTGACCTCAACTAATTTGTCCACCCAATATTTTCTATTGCTACTCACTACCTTGGTTAGGATCCCTTCCAATGCTCTGTTAGTGACCTCCACTTGCCCATTGGCTTGTGGATGGTAAGGGGTGGAAGTCATGTGCTTGATCTTATGATGTATGAGCAGGTCTTCAATCAGGCTGGAAGTGAACTGATTGCCTTGGTTTTTTACCAACTCTCTCTAATACCTGAATTTGTAGAATATGTTTTCTCTCAAAAGCTCAGCCACTTTTTCTTTTGTCACTGCTTTGATTGCTTTTGTCTTTGCCCACTTTGTTAGGTAGTCAGTGCACACAATGATGTACTGCTTCTGCTTTGAAGGGGGGTTGATAGGCCCCACAAATTCCATGCCCCACTTCACAAATGGCTCAAAGGTCACTTGAGGTTTCATGGGAATTTCATCCTTTGGAGTGGATTTCCCCATCCTCTGACATCGATCACACTAGCTTGTGTATCTCCTCACATCCTGATGAAGAGTGGGCTAGTAGTAACCTGCTTGCAATATATTGAAGGTAGTTCTTTTTGCTACAAAGTGACCTCCACAAGGCCCTTCATGAGAGGTCAGGAGGATGTCAAAGACCTCCTCCTCCATGACACACCTTCTCAAGATCTGATTGGGGCCAAGTTTGAAGATATTTCCCCCAATCTAGTTGAAAGAGGCACTTTTCCTTACTATCTTGCTTTTCTCTTTTGAGGACAGGTGTGGTGGGAACTGTGCTAAAACCAAGAAGTTTCCTATATCAGCAAATCATGGAGATAGTACTAATATAGAAAATAGGTGTTCATCTAGCATTTGGTCATCCACCATTCCTTCTTCACCTGCAGGAAAATTCACTCTAGACAAAAAGTCAACAGCAACATTCTCTTTACCAGGCTTACCAATAATTGTCAAATCAAACTGCTATAGTAAAAACAACCATCTAATAATGTGAGTATTTACATCTAGTTTGTTCACTAAATATCTAATTGCAACAGGATTAGTGTGCACAAAGGTTTGATAGCTAGTGATATAATGTTTGAATTTGTTTAGGGAATGTACGACAGCTAGGAGTTCCTTCTCAGTTACTATATAATTTAACTCTGCCTTTGACAAATTTTTGCTTATAAAGTATATGGAATAAGGTAACCTTTCATCAACTTTTCCTAAGGTTGCTCCTATCCCTTTGTTCAAAGCATTTGTGTGAATGTGAAATGGTAGGGCCCAGTTCGGGCCTCTCAGAATTGGGGCAGTCATGAGCTTTCTCTTCAAGGTATCTAGGGCTTCTTGACAGTTTTCGGACCATATGAACTCAACATATTTACCTAGGAGGTTAAACAAAGGAGAGGCTATCTTGCTGAAATCTTTAATGAATCTTCTGTAATATCTGGCTAAGCCTAGGAAAATTCTGACATCTCTCACCCTTTGAGGAGGTGGGACCCTTTGGATGATGGCAATTTTATTGGGGTCCACCTGTAGTCCTTGGTGAGATATTGCATGACCTAGCATGGTCCATTTAGTCATTAAGAATTCACATTTTTCCGGACTGAGGGACAGGCTCATCTCAATACAGTTATCCAAAACTTTTCCTAGGTTAGATAAAGCTTCCTGAAATTCAAATCCATAAGGAGTAAAATCATCCATGTATATTTCTACTGCATCATGAACTAGTTCAGAAAATATACTCAATACCACTCTTTGGAAAGTGGCTAGAGTGTTGCACAAACCAAAAGGAAGGACCCAATTGTAGGTTTTAACCCCGTACAGAAATTACCTGCATACGAATTCTAAATCACAGAAAAATAAACAATGCCAGAGCATAACATATAAAAACACATATGCACAAAGATTTTCCCCTGGATCCCAAAACTGGGACTACCAGCTTGATTTTTCATTATATTCCTTTCAATGTTATAATACATATTTATACATGCCAAAGCATCCAATACTATGGACCGAAAAACCATCACGTCCAATACCATGGACCAAAAAAACATCGCATCCAATACCATGGACCGAAAACCATCGCGTCCAAAAAACATGTGCGAAAATCATGCACAAAACCATAGGTGGGTCCGCCCAACCTAACATAGGGTCCAAAACCAAAATTTTCCGGGGCGCTGCCACGGACCCGATGAAGTGGGGTTACGGGTACCCCTCAAACCCCCTGTTAACTATGTGGAAAGAATATAACACAACCCAACAGTTTGTATTTTAGTTCAACATGGACACAAAATTGTAAATATGCTCTGTAATAAAATAACCTCTGAAAAGTAGTAACGTCTCTCATAGTGTAAATCATATGTCTACTTTTTTAATTTGTTGTGACTTCCTTCTCCCTAACATCACATTATTCTATGTCGAAATAAGGTTGTTAACTACCACAATCTTCATGGATATTAGACTTTTACCAATGTGATAATTTTGTTGTTATTAAGTTGTGACAGTAGTAAGAGTTTTTCTTTCCTTTTCTAAAATTTATTATAAAATCAAGCATCTATATATAACAACTCACAAATACAAATAAAAATTGAAAGAGTGAAAAACACAGGTAAAAAATCATGTATATTTTGTTAATGTTATTATATTATAGTTCTAAAAGGTAAAAATGTGTTAGAAGTTATAAAGACTTTGATCACAAGGTTATATAGCATTTATAGAATAACTAACAAGTTGTTTATTTTGCAGGTTATTATGAACCTTTCAGTGAAGATTCAACAGCACTATCTAAATCAAAATTGAATTACAAATTTCAAATTCTACAATTTGCGACTAACAATTTCAACATTGCAAATAAAATTGGTCAAGGAGGTTTTGGTTCAGTGTATAAGGTGATTTCATGCTCATTTTATTCTATTGAATTTTTAAGTATATACGAGATAAATTTATAGCACAATTGAATGTTATATATTGGACATGTTGCAGGGAGTTCTACCAGACAACAGGGAGATTGCTGTGAAGAGACTATTTTCCAATAGAGAGCCAAGTGTGAGTGACTTCTTTAATGAAGTGACTCTAGTAAGTCAAATTCAGCATAAAAATCTTGTCAATTTGCTTGGGTTTAGTGTGGATGGTCCAGACAGACTCTTGGTCTATGAATACCTTCCCAATAAAAGCCTTGATCACTTTTTATTTGGTAATGTTTCCTAGTCCTATAAATTGATTTTTGTTATAGTCAACATGCACATGTCCAATATTGTTATTTCGAATTTATATTTAAGTTATTTCTGATATAAGTTTACTTTGCAACAGAGCAAAACATGGGTAAATTGTTAAATTGGCAGAAGAGGTTTGCAATTATATTAGGAACTGGTAGTGGGTTAGCTTATCTTCACCAAGAATCACATATACGCATCATCCACCGAGACATAAAAGCGAGCAATATTCTGTTAGACCAATATTTCAAGCCTAAGATTGCGGATTTTGGGTTGGTTCGACACTTTTCTGAAGATCAAACTCATTTGAGCACAAAAATTGTTGGAACCAGGTGAGAATATATTAAATGAAAATTAAACATTCTTAAATGAAAATGTTATTTACACTTATTTTTGTTTTGACAGAGGTTACATGGCTCCAGAATATCTTATCCATGGTCATCTGACAGAAAAAGTTGATGTCTATGCTTTTGGGGTGCTAGTTCTAGAGATTATTAGTGGCAGAAAGAATATAATAGCTATGCATGTCAATGACATGCCATCTCTCTTAACAATGGTAATGGCCTTAACATAATATACATAATCTTTATTTGATCTTGTAATCAAAAAATTGTGAATATATTGAAATCTATAATATTTTTATGGTGCAGATTTGGAGCCATTACCTATCGGGCACCATTCCAAACATAATTGATCCCAACATTGAAGAATATTGTCATGGCGAGGTATTACAAGTCATTCATGTGGCTCTCCTTTGCACACAGGCTTCTGCAACACTGCGTCCTTCCATGTCTAAAGTTATCATGTTCCTCACCAACAAAGATCAAAATCTTCCAGTAGTTACTCAACCTCCCTTTATAGATGCTACTAATTCAGAATCAAATATTAATGTTGGTGTTATGTCACAATCACAATCAAATAATAACCAAATTGTTGTACTTGCACCAAAAATGTGTAATCCAACATTAAACATTGCTTCCTTCCCGGCTACTTCAATGTCCTTGAACACCATTTCAACTAGCTCTTTTGGTCCAAGATGATAGGGGAGTTGTTTCTTAGAGAAGAAATTAGCTAGTCCTACATACTGTGGGTACTTATTATTATTTATTGTAATGTTATCACATCTTAACATTCCTTATTTAATAGAGGGTGTCATTTATTTATTTAACTTTTATCAAATTTTATTAGAGTGGAATTAATTTAGTAGACTCCAAAGAATGAATTGCAAGAAATCTATGATTTTTATGTGGATCTAATGTGGATCAATTTAAGCCATATTACAATCACAACAATAGTAAATTCCAATCAATTCAATATGACCTTATCTCCCCTTTCATTTTTGTATGAGGTTTTGATTGAATAAGGATCCATGGTAAATAAATATAACAATATTCAAATCATTCACAATTATATAAATAAACTCATAAATCAAATAACAAAGAGATAATATAACATCATAATCTATTTTAAAGTGATAATAATGCTCAAGAAAGAAATATGGAAATGTATCTTTTATGCAAATGATTA
The DNA here is from genome assembly GCA_000404065.3 of Pinus taeda. NCBI lineage: Eukaryota > Viridiplantae > Streptophyta > Pinopsida > Pinales > Pinaceae > Pinus > Pinus taeda. The sequence goes on from APFE030066174.1 coordinate 26,484, forward strand.
GGTAGAAAAAAATGATGCTTATGGTAGAAATTATAATTTGGGGATAGTTTCCCCTTAAAGAAAATCCATTAAAACTAAAGGCTTAAAGTGTGAAAATGGCATGTTTATAAGAAATTATGTTATAACACAATGATTATTTTGGAGTGATCATATTTATTAGGGAGTATATTATTTATATATGAAAACATAAGTATTTTGTAGGTCAATGATTGGCTACATGAAATCATGCTTAAGGAAAAAGTTATAATTTAGTGATAATATTTTCTTGAAACAAAGCCACTATAAGTAGAGGGAAAGAAAAGTAAAAATGACATCTCTCAAGACCCACTCTATAGGTGAGATGAAAATGGATGAACTAATTACCTATAAAAGTAAAGAGAAAAAGTGTAAAATGAAATCACTTAAAACCCACTCCATATGCGAAATGAAATGATTGAACCAATAACCCCCAAAGAAAACCATGGTTGAAGGATACAAAAACAATAAACTATAATATAATTATAGGTTATTTTGGGTAAATGTTTGAGAATGGATTCCGTCAAACACACACTTTTTTTTAAGACAAAAATGGTCAAACTAATAACCCAAAAGTGAAAAAGTAGAGGGAAAAAGTGTAAAAATGAATCTATCAAAACCCACTCTAGATCTGAGATGGTTATTGAAGAAATCATGTGATTTACTTGACTCAAATCAAAGCCACTATAAGTAATGGGACAAAATGAGAAAATGACATATATAAACAATTTTACATTATATATGCTTGTTTCGAAGTGATCATATTGTGTATTTGGAAAGAAACATAAACATGTCTTAGATAAATTATTATTTATATGAAAATTCTTGTTATGGAAGGAATTATAATTTAGTAATAGGTTCTTCATAAAACAAAACCATCATAAGTGGAGGGTAAAACTGTGAAACCAATACCTGTAGAAACACATTCTATATATGAGATGAAAATCATTGAACTAGTAACCCACAAAAGTAGAGATAAAAAGTGTAAATGATATCTCTCAAAACCTAATCTATGTGTTGGATGAAAATGGTGGTCCACAAGACCATGTTGAAGTAATTAAAAAGAAGAATTATAATTTAGTGATAGGTTCTTCCTGAAACAAAGCCACCATAAGTAGAGGGTAAAAGTGTGAAAATGACATCTCTCCAAACCCTCAAACTATGCTAATTGTATTAAATAATTTAACTTGGTCAAAGTATTAGTTTCCTTCTTAGTAGCCCTCATGTTTAACTCAATTGGTAGAGTTCGATTCGTTAAAGAACCTCTGTTATTGAGATGTCACAGGTTCAATTCTCTTGACACTCTCAGGGTCAGGGTCCATGGTTGTGTTGATAAGAAAAATAAAAAATTTAGCTTCCTTCCTAGTAAAAAGCATATGAATCATATCTCCTGTTTACATTTCCGAAGAGACAAATATGGATCACCAATAGTTAACTCCTTAGTCATGTCATTGATGTATTCCTATGGACAATGCACCCTTTAGAAGGTGTAATAATGTTAAAATTGGCAACTAGGGCCAAACTTCATGTGGGTCATCTTACTCATGGCTGATAATATGTTCATTAGATTCCTCTCATGGAGAGGTGTAGGAATGATCTATAGATCATCCAATTCCGATAAGTATTCATGGAGATATGAATTTATTTTGACTATGGAATTATTATCAAGCCGACCTACAAATCATGTAGGCTCAGAAGCCCAACAGTTGCATCTATTCAAACATCAACAATTGTGTATAAATACAGGAAGACTTTTCCCCATTTGCACTCACTCATCTCATCACATCTCTCTCTCTACTGCGCAAAAAAGAGTCTCTTCTCTACTGTGCAGAAAAGGGTCTCTCTCTCTCTCACACATTTGAAGCCGGAAGCTGCTGAAACTGAAGCTGCAACTGCAGATCAAAACTTTGACCAGCGTGGACCATCAAACCTCCTCTTCTGATCTGCACTGTAGGTTCATCTGAATCTCCTCTAAAGGCTACAACTTGTTGTGGTGGAATCAAGTCGATTTGACAGACGGTTTGCGAGATATCCACTACCCTAGTTTGAAGGAAGCTACTGAAATTGAAGTTGCAACTGCAGAAGTGAAGTTTAACCTACGTGGACCAGAAGATCTCCTCATTTGAACTGCGCTGTAGGTTCTTCTAAACCTCCTCTGAAGGCTGCAACTTTTGGTGGTGGAATCAAGCTGATCCAATGGTCAGTTTGTGAGATATCGACTGCCCTAGCTTTGATGATGAAGTCGCTAATGCTGATGTTGCTGATCTAGGGTTTGCTATTGCTGATATAAATCAGATTTGTTGTACTATTTCTCTTTGCTGAATTATTGAAGATAAAAGAAGATTTGATCAAAGGGTTTCCCCACACATTGTGGGGTTTGTCCCTGGCTAGCCGCCACATCTTGTGTCTCTTGTCTTAGTTTGTTTTCTGTTGTTCGTTTAATGTTCTATTTGCACTTTACTTTATGTACATGTGATTCATAATCTGTGGAATATAATAAGAAAAAGAAGCAAACTGTTATAAGCATAGAACATACCATAACTTAACATGGTATCAGAGCTGAGGTGAAGACAAAACCCAAGCAAGAGCAAGAGCAATCACCGAAGAGAAGATTGGCAAGGCTATCCTAAAAGAACTATGGGGTCCTCAACACTCTTTCCTACCGAAGACAAGCTCGGTGAGAAAGCTGACTATCACGGATGGAAGATGTCTATCGATCTAACCCTAAAAGATCAAGGAGTGTTGGACCATGTAAGAGGCAATATTTTTGAGCCTCCATCAAATGCATCCGTTGTTGCCTGGAACAAATGTAAAAATGGAGAAGTCAAAACAAAGAAGATCATCCAGGACTCCGTTAGCAAGCACTTGGTGGCCTACATCTTTGAACTGGACACCTCCAAGGAAATCTACAATAGACTAGTGAGTTTATTTAAAGTCAATGATGCAAATCAAGTTTTTTTCTTAGAAATAAGCTGAGGGAAATCAAGAAGGGTAAAGATGAGAGTATGCAAGAATAATTCTTAATAATCACCGAGATCAAGAAAGATCTCCTATCTGTTGGGGAAACTATTACTGACAGGGAAATGGCACTCACAACTCTTAGAGGATTACCATTCGAATGGTACGTGTTCAGGACTACTCTTCTGAACAATAATGTAATTCTTGGTTTCGAGGAATTAATGGCTAGATTCATTCAAGAAGAAACAAGGGTAGAAGAGCAAGAAATGTGCTTGCCTAAAGGTCCTGCTGCTGCTTTTTCTTCTCATGCTAAGAAGAGAAATAATTTCGGGTCTAAATAAAAAAGAAAGGCTGGACCTAAGGGTGGAAGAAAAGGATGATGTTACATTTGCAATAAAGCAGGTCACTATGCAAGGGAATGCCTTGATAGAAAGGACTCTCACCGAGATGATGATCAAAATCCCTCCCATGGCAATCGAAAGAATGGAAAATCTAATAGCAGAGGTAAACAGAGTGCTGGAAATCAAGGAAGAGGACAACCATTCAAGAAGGCTAGAAATTCCAGGTATGAATCTAACACCGTTGACAATAAATAGGCTGAATATTATCTACCAGCTGCCCTATCTACCTCTGCTCCTTCGGACTCAATGGGAATTTGGCTCATTGATAATGGTGCCTCAAGACACTTCACTGGTTACAAAGAAGTACTCCATAATCTGGTAGAGAGAGAACTAACCTGGAAATTGTCATTGGAGATGACATGAAATACCATGTGAAAGGTGTAGGCAATGTTTCTCTCAAATTGAATCAAGATAATATGATCCACTTACAAGATGTATTATATGTACCTAATCTCAAAAAGAACCTAGTATCCATCTTGGTAATGGAAGACAAAGGCTACAAGGTAACCTTTAGCAATGGAAAGGTATGTATATAGAAAAATAATTTTAAATATGCTTTCACTCTTGGGTTTCGAGTTGATTCTTTATATCAGGTCTGTGGAAGTCCACTAGGTGTCATGTCTTGTGACACGACTCTTTAGTACGAACTTTGGCATCGAGGTTTTCCCACCTTCATTACAAAGATCTACTCGATGTATGATAGATGGTAACAGGGATGCCCAAATTCCAAGTAGAGAAAGAAGGTGTATGTCCGAGATGTGCCAAAGGAAAGCTCAAAAGGGGACCATTCCCCTCAAGTCAAAGCAAGACCTCTGATATATTACAACTAGTTCACTCAGACATATCTAAGGCTAGTACCAAGAGGGATACTACTACACCATATACTCCTGAATAGAATGGTGTGGTGGAAAGGAAGAACCGCACGATTATGGAAGTTGTCCGGGCCATGCTACATGATCAAAGACTTCCAAATTTTCTATGGGTTGAAGCTGTAAACACCACCGTACATGTACAAAATTGACTCCCTCATCAAGCATTGGGTTCCAAGATTCCTGAAGAAATGTTCACCAGTAAGAAACCTGATTTTTCTCATTTTAGAATTTTTGGAAGCCCTGTATATTTTCATGTGACGAAAGAGAAAAGAAATAAATTGGGTGCATCTGGAAAGAAGGGAATTTTCGTGGGCTATGGTGAAAATAATAAAGGCTATAGAATCTCTGTAGTCGGTCAAAGGGAAGTCGTGATTAGTTATGATGTCACCTTTGACGAAGATATGGCTCTCAGCAAGGTGGACAATCTTCCAACTTTGAGGAGCTCTCAAGATGTTGACACTAGGGAACCAAAAGAAAAGGATGATGAATCAATGCCTGATGTAGAAGAACCCATGGATCTGATTGATCTTCCTCCACATGAGCCTTCCTCTTCTAGGAATAGGCCTTCATGGCTTAGGGGGCTACTTGATAATGCTGAAGGACATGCTGCACCCCGAGGAACCTTTTGTGAAAGTAAGAAACCTAACAGGTATCATGGATACCTAACCATCATGAGCATGATCATACAAAATGAGCCTTCATCATTCTTAGATGCTGTTAAGCATCAAGTATGGAAGGATGCTATGACTGAAGAATATGAGTCTATTATGAAGAATGATGTCTGGGAAGTAGTTCCCAAACCCCAAGACAAGGCAGTTGTTACTTCCAAATGGCTTTACAATATAAAGCATGTAGTAGATGGAAGTATGGAAAAGTATAAGGCTCATTTTTTTGCTCGTGGTTTCTCCCAGAAGGAAGGTATAGACTATGATGAGATATTTTCACCTGCTACCAGATATATGACCATCCACTCGATCCTAGCCCTTGCCACTTCACAAGGATGGAACCTACATCAGATGGATGTCAAGACCGAGTTCTTGCATGGTTCGATCAAATAAGAGGTCTACGTGGAGCAACCCAAAGGATTTGAGATTTATGATCGAAAATCTCATGTATGTAGGTTGAAGAAGGCTCTCTATGGGCTAAAGTAAGCACCCTGAGCATGGTATGAGAGGATCGATAGCTACTTGATGAAGCTAGGGTTCACTAGGAGTGAAGCCGATCCTAACCTTTAATTTAAGGTTGAAGATGACAAACCTCTCATACTGGTGTTGTATGTGGATGACCTCTTTCTAACAGGTGCAAACCCTCTCATTCTCAAATGTAAGAGGGAGCTGGCTTCTGAATTTGAAATGAAGGACCTAAGATTGATGCACTATTTCCTAGGACTTGAAGTGTGGTAGAAGCCAGGGGAAACTTTCCTATCTCAAGGAAAATATGTGGTGCATATATTGGAAAGATTCAGTATGGTGGACTGCAAGCCTGTAACTACCCCGATGGAGCTTGACTTCAAGAAGTTAAGTGGTAGTGCTGCTGGACCTATTTTACGAAATGCTATTGAGTATCAGCAACTCGTCGGAGCATTAATGTTCTTAGTGAACTCCCGTCCAGATATATGCTTTGCAGTCAACACGTTGAGTCAACATATGGTTTAACCCCACCACATACATTGGATTGGTGCCAAGAATTTGTTGAGATATCTTCGTGGCACAATCACTTATGGGCTAAGATACATTGCCGGAGATGTGAGACTATTTGGATACATAGATGCTGATTGGGAAGGCAATGTGGAGGACTGTAAGATCACTTTCAGGTGTTGTTTCTCCTTGGAATTTGTTTCAATATCCTGGATGAGTAGGAAGCAGAAGTTGGTGGCCTTGAGCACCACCGAAGCAGAGTATATTGCTGCTAGCATGGCCTCTTGTGAGGCAATCTAGTTGCGAAAGCTCTTTAGTGAGATGTTTGGATTTACATTGGATACCACCATGATTCTTTGTGATAGCCAGAGTGGGATTCATTTGTCAGAGAATCCCATATCACCATATTCAAGATATGGTGCAGTGGGGAGCTATAAGGCTCCAACATATCGATACAGATGAACAGGTCACCAACATTATAACAAAGCCCCTTGGGAAAGTAAAATTCCTGACTTTCCGAGAACAACTTGGAGTTGTTCAAAGACCCTTCAATGAGGGTCCTGTATGATGCATTGAGTTCTGGGAGCTCCAAGGGGGTGCGGGGTACTTCTTGGAGTAGCATATGACCACAAGATGATTCACTATCCCCTGGTCGTATACATGTACAACTCGTGGCGACATTGTAGCGGGATTGATGTGTTCTCCTATGAGGCCTGGATTGATGTGTTCTCCATGGAGATTATAGTAGGATTGATGTGTTCCTCTGTGAGGCCTGGATTGATGTGTTCTCCATGGCGATTGTAGTAGGATTGATGTGTTCTCCATGGCGGCCTGGATTGATGTGTTCTCCATGGTGATTGTAGCAAGATTGATGCGTTCTCCTGTGAGGACGAGATTCATTAAGTTCTCTTGTCGAGCCATCCTACCCATGCAGTCTGGGACTCATGGGAAGTACCTCTCATCTGATAAATGAGTAGGGGAATGAATTTAGGGACCATAGTAGTACAGATGGACTCATCATTGTATCTACCATACTCCCTATGCTAGGATGACCTCCATTGATCTGGGATCAATGATGCTGGTCTGGGACCAATGGTAGGAGTGGTACATTCTATGACAGTGACTTCGGGTCGGTTTTTATTGGTCTGAGACCAGTGGTACGCACTCTGAGACTAACTTTGAGTTAGTGGAGGATGTTACTGGTCTAGGACCAGTGGTAGGAGTTGTAATCACTATGATGTTGACTTCGGGTTGGTTGAGACTGGTTTGGGACTAGTGGTACATACTTTGAGACTGACTTTGAGTCAGTATGATACATCCTCGATCATTTCTTCTTCTTCATAATTCAGACAAAAACAGAGCAGAATAGAACAAAGTAGAGCAGAGCATAACAGAGCAGAGCCGTACAGATCAGTACAGGGCAGAACAAGACAAAGCAGAATAGGCAGAATAGAGCAGAGCAGGGCAAGGGCTAGGTTATACAGGGTAGTGCATTTGATGGATGAATAGTAGCGACCGTAGACATATTGAAGATGAAGTTCTCCCTAGTTGAGAGGGAGTGTTAAAATTGGCAACTAGATCCAAACTTCATGTGGGTCATCTTATTCATGGTTGACAATATGTTCATTAGATTCCTCTCATCGATAGGTGTAGGATTTATCTAAAGATCATCCAATTCTGATAAGTATTCATGGAGATATGAATTTATTTTGATTATGGAATTATTATCAAGCCGACCTACAACTCATGTAGGCTCAGAAGCCCAACAGTCGCATCTATTCAAACATTAACAGTTGTGTATAAATACAGGAGGAATTTTCCTCATTTTCACTCACTCATCTCATCACATCTCTCTCTCTCTCTATTGCGCAAAAAAGAGTCTCTTCTCTATTGTACAGAAAAGGGTCTCTCTCTCACACATGTGAAGTCGGAAGCCGCTAAAACTGAAGCTGCAACTGCAGATCCAAACTTTGACCAGTGTGGACCATCAAACCTCCTCTTATGATCTGCACTATAGGTTCATCTGAACCTCCTTTGAAGGCTGCAACTTTTGGTGGTGGAATCAAGTCGATTCGACAGACGGTTTGCGAGATATCAACTGCCCTAATTTGAAGGAAGCTGCTGAAACTGAAGCTGCAACTGCAGAAGTGAAGTTTGACCTGCATGGACCAGAAGATCTTCTCATCTAAACTACGCTGTAGGTTCATTTGAACCTCCTTTGAAGGTTGCAACTTTTGGTGGTGGAATCAAGCCGATCTGATGGTCGGTTTGTGAGATATCGAGTGCCCTAGTTTTGATGATGAAGCCGCTAACGCTGATGTTGCTGACCTAGGGTTTGCAATTACTTATATAAATCAGATTTGTTGTACTATTTCTATTTGCTGAATTATTGAAAATAAAAGAAGATTTGATCAAATGGTTTCCCCACACGTTGTGGGGTTTGTCCCTAGCTAGTCGCCACATCTTGTGTCTCTTGTCTTGGCTTGTTTTCTGTCAATCGTTTAATGTTCTATCTACACTTTACTTTATGTACATGTGATTGCTAATCTGTGGAATATAATAAGAAAAAGAAGTAAACTGTTATAAGCATAGAACATACCATAACTTAACAAATAATTCCATTTGTGTTTGAAGGTATAATAAGTCCATTTACGAAAGAAACAAACTCAAATGTAGATTTACATATTTCTTTGTTGTCAATCATTAGAGATTTGTAAATTATTCTTGAAAGGAAGCTTATTATATAAGCTAGCACGAAAAATAGCCCAAGTAGAATTTTAAACAAAACAGAGATTTGATCCTTGTTGGAATGAGGCCACTTGGGTGACCAATTTTATTTCTTGCTCTCACCATAGTCCCATAATGAAACCACACTATTCTTCTGAGTTCTTTAAACCTAAATCATGAATAAATGATCACATGTCATTAGTATTGTAATTTTTCCTCTAAACTCCCATATTGAATCAAAGAGAATGATGATCTCACTGTATACTCATGCGATATTAAGGTTGATGGAAATAAATGCCAATCCAAGGGGATACATTAGGGGATAATACATATGTTTCTACCCATTTTTTCATAAGGATAACAAGCTCTAGTTCCATGGATATGTAAGCCCATTGATCTAAAATCGAATCGATACACCTTTTGGCATGGACAAAGGATATTTTGTGAAGGATATTGCCTTCTTTTTCTCCCTAGAAATAATGGTTTCCAACTTATTATCCATTGGAATCACTTTTCCTATTATGGCTATTATAATTCCCGTATAGTCCCTAACTATATTTAGAGATAGGATCATATATTCCTTGGCTATGAGGATTCCTTACAATAAGGCATTAGCCTCTTCTTGATTACTACTAGATTGATATAGGCCCCATGCATATGAAGCTATAATATTTCCTCTAGAATCAAAGAGAGCACTCCATCCATGCACTTGTCACCCTTATAAAAATTCTACATTTTTCATATAATTTTATTCTTCTACCTATAATATGTTGTTCCCCTTAATTGTCATGTTTTTTTTGGCATCTGCTTTAACACATAATGTTCTAATCAATTTTTTGGACTAAGGTTATGCTAATTCATCACACCTATGGAGTTGCCACAATCAGTCAGTCAAAGTGTTGACTAACACCTAATCGATAGTCGAATTATCACCTAGCATAGTAGCTAAATAGTAGTGGACTTATAGGACCAATACTTGAATCGTGAAAGGAATCAATTGAACCATCAAGTTGATGTGGACCATTGGATGGGAATTAAGAAGTGATTTGATGAGATAGTGTGGATTTGTTGGAAATAGTTATAACGCTTAATGCTTATTTGTGGACCAAATTCTACACAATCCAAGGAAATTGGGTAGATTTGGAAGTTATAAGTAAAGGACCTTATGGGTATAATATGCATGAATTTACTTGGAAATATTGATTTCAATTGTAGTTTTCATTGTGAATTGTGATGTTCTGATCATAATTTATTGTGCTTAAATGCTATAATGATGTCTCTAGACACCACTCATAATCTTAGAGCATTATTTATATTTTGTATAATTTATATTTAGACTCTATTATCCATCATGTATTCTCATTTCCCCTCATTCCTTGACATGATATCAGAGCTGATGATTTAAACCTAATCCCATTATTTGCAAATATTGTTGAGTCAGATCTTATAGTGATTGAATCTAGGCTGATCAATTTTTTGAGAGAAACTTAGTTTGAGAGATCATATCTATCATGAATCTAAAGATGGCTTCCAAGATTTATCTTTTTATTCTAAATGGAAAAAATTGTGTTGTTTAGGCACCATAAATGGAAACATTTTTAAAGAGAAAAGGGATCTAGCAGTACAAAAACACTATTTTTATAGATTTGAAGGATGACCATATAAATTTCGTTATTGATGGAAAGAAGGATGTTGTTGTTGGGGTCATCATAAACAATTTTCATATGAGGAGGATTGACCACCCTCAAGAGGTGTGGAATAAGTCAAAGTCATTCTTTGATCAATTTGATGAAAGTTAGGTCATGCAGTTAGAAAAAGAATTGATTTCCCTTTATACCCATTCCTTTGAGAGAATTGAACATTATCTACCTCATGTGAAATAGTTTCAATTGAATTTGGGTGACTATGGAAAGAACTATCCGAAAAAATATGACAACTTATTGAACTGGTTCTTATGAATTTAAGGACACTTTATGATTTTCTATGTTCCATGTTTTGCACAAATTGGAGATCACACAAAGAAGATGATAAGGATTACACCTTCAATAACTTCTATGATTTATTTATCAAGGAAGACTAGAGTTTTCTTGTTGAAGGAAATATTGGTAGTAATCATTGGGATCACCTACTCAAAGCAAAGGGAAATTTGATGCAGAAGGAAAGTCAATATCAACTTGAGTATCTCAACCAGAAAACTCAAGGAAAATTAACGGGTTTGAATATTCCAAGAAGAATCAAAAGAAGAAAACATGTCACTAATTTGGGAAGGAAGGACATGCAAAGAAAGGGAAGAACATGTCAATAGTCTATTATCCATTCTCCATTATCAATTTCCCTCACCCTTGGAAAAAAATCCTATTTTTATTAAGTATTTTAGGTACCAACGTTTTTGAAAAAATTTATGTCTTTTTTTTACTTCTACCTATAATATGTTGGTCCCCATATTTGTCATATTTTTTTGGAATTTACTTTAAGACATAGAGTTCTAATCAACTGTTGTAAATATACACAATTATATATTCCTTTTTCATCTCAAGAAAGTTGTTGCAAATCTATGCAACAACAATATACTACCTTGTTCCCTTGCAACAATTATATTATAGAAGGTCACACTAACCTAAATTATCTATTGAATAATGATAGAATATATAGGCTCATTAGCCTATGATAACAATTGTGTTTATCGCAAGATTTTCTCTTTAAGGTGGAAGCTAATAGATTTGTTGTTTATTTATGGTTAACTAGAAGCTTGCTAATGAGGACTTAATTTCATATCATAAATTTACCATGATAAAGTTGAAGTTGACCAATATTATTTCACACCTCTTTATTTTCCTTGAGTGTATATTCTTTTTGGATTTGGTTCTCATTAGGCTAGATTATGTTTGTTACATATGCTAGGGATTTGATTCGTGTGTGTGTGTTAGAAAATGTATTTTGGGATTCCTTTTTTCTCCAAATGCCCACCTCCTGTTAGGGCTTATTTTATCTTCTAAATCCATACCAAGCATTCCTAATCTAGGTGGATTTTGGTGTCCACCTGCATATTCAACTTGGACCCCACCATTCTTTCTTTTCAATTTCCTTAATTACATTACAACTTACTATTTTTGGCAATTTTTCGAGTCCTAAACTTCCGGAGCCATTTTGAGGGACTAAAAAACGTTTTTAGGGAAAACAGAGAGACTAGAAAAGTCCCAAACCAATTTGGCAATTTTTTTTCGAGCTCCTCTTCGAACTCTTTGAAACAAGTTATTATAACAGCCAAAAGGAGATCCCATGCCAAAGTTACGACCCTAGTAATTTGATGTACCAATCTACCCAAACATGGCCCATAGTTTTGGTGATTCCTCTCCTAGGGTTAGGTTTTTGGATGTTTAGGGTTTTCTGTTGTTTCTCAATAATAAATAGGCCTTTTAGCCTCATTGTAACACAATTCAGAGGCATGTAGCCACCACATCTCTTCTTAGAGATAATTTACCATCACCCAAGCTAGTTTATTTCCATTCCTATATGTAAGCATATTTCATTTCTTTAATATTAATGAAATTATTTTTATTTTTGTTGCATCTCTATGTTTATGTGTATATCTATATTTTGTTGTGTTCTTGGATAATTATGGATGAATGGTATCAAAGGGGTTTGCTCTTTTTTTTTTAATTTTTCTTTCCATGTCCCCAACAAGGTCGGGGTATAAGGAGTTAGGGGTTGAACTAGTTGAAGATTTGCAAGGCCAGCCTCACAAACCCCAACAACCTCTCATGACAGAAAAAAAGAAGGACGAGGGGGCAGGAAATCCTTTCAAAATATTTCTCGAGGAAGCCCTCGAGTGACAAAGGAATGCGATGATGGATAACTTTTCCCAGATCCTTTGGCAGCTACCCACAGGCGACACATCTTCATCTAGCAGCTACTCTAGAGGTGCCACTTCTTTTAAGATATAAGTTAACTTTGACTTTTTGATATTTGAAGGACAGATAGATGCAGCCATCATAGATAGATGGTCAAATTTGTTGGAAGGATATTTTTCAGTTCATGACTTTTCCAATTGGGAAAATATTACTTTTGCACTCCTCAAACCCACCCCATATGTCAAGGGTTGGAAGGAAACCTACTGTGAACAAAAGGATGAGAGGGAACCCTCACTATTTTAAGCCGCACCCACTTGGAATTATTTCCAAGACACTATCAAGGAACAATAATACCCTGTCGGGAGCTATGAAGATAAATACATAAAGTGGACCATGCTATGGCAGTGAAGGGACCAAGATGTGCCGAAGTTCACAAATGTTTTCCATACCATTCGCACAAAGCTGGGTATCAAGGATTCTGAGCGGAATTTGGTACTCAAGTACTGCGAATGTCTACTTAAGTACATCCAAGACGAGATTGAGTTCCTAGACATCTCCTTGTTTGGCACCACCTATCGATACCCTGTCAAGATTGAGCATAAATTTAAACAGAAGAAGATAGACTTTGGTTCTATGAATTTGAACCAAGGGAAAGTTGCCCCTAAACAACAAAACAAAGGAAAAAGCCAAGGTGGGGTGACCCAGGACAATCCATAGAAGCCGCAAGCAAAGAAAAACACCATGAAGACAAAGAAGGACACAAGGAAATGGTATGAGTTCCATAAGAGCCCCACTCACAACACAAGTGAGTGTCAAGCCAAGCAGTCACTGGTGGCCGAGTTGAAGGCTTCTGAATCATATGCATTTTTCGACTCTGAGTCATAAACGGACAAGGGGAATGAAAAATGGAAGAAGATTATCAATGTGGATCCTAGTGCCATTATTGTTACCACAAATATCTAGGAGGATGAGCCCGAAGATCCAGAGGAACAGGAGCGGTTCTTCCACTCACAGATGTGGGTGAAGGTATCTCTACTACAGTTCATTATTGACAATGGGAGCCAAAAGAAACTAATTTTAGTATAGGTTGTGAAGCGGTACGACCTATCGACCACACCACACCCACATCCATACACCATTGAGTGGCTTCACCAAGGGTGATATCTTGTGTCAGCCAACATTTTCCCCTTCCCTACAACATCAAGCCCTTCACAGATGAGGTATTGCGTGATGTTGCTCGTCTTGAAGTTTGTGATGTTTTATTAAACCAACCATACTTGTGGAAGCGACATGTTGTGTATGAGTTTAGGCCTCACACTTTTATTATTACTTTAGGCAATAAGTTGTACATGATACCAGAGGTAGCATCACCTACCACCATTTCTTTGATCACTATGAAGAAATGCAGTAAGATCATTCCCAGATTGAAAATTTTATTTTCCTTATGATTTTCCCTCACAAAAAGAGGAAGATTGTGGCCGCTGCCTCCATACAAGGCTCCTTCGTATGACTAAAACAGATGGACAAGGCTGTAGAGGAGTACAGAACATATTCACCTCACCCACAGGAGTACCTCTACACTGTCAGGTCAAGCACTCCATCGATTTGACCCTGGGCATGCCGCTATCTAATGGACCAATCTATTGATGCTTTGTGATGGAGAACAATGAAGTCAAGAGGTAGATTCAGGAGATATTTTAGAAGGGGAACATTAGGCCAAGTTCATCACCTTGTGGGAGCCCTATCATGTTGGTACAAAAGAAGGATGGGACCTGAAGACTCTATATTGACTATCGGGCCCTGAACAAGATCACTGTCTGGAATAGGTATCTAATCCCATATATTAATGACCTACTGGACCGTCTCAAGGGGACCAAATATTTCAACAAAATTGACTTGAAGTCTAGTTATCACCGGGTACTAATCGAACCCTCTGATGTGTGGAAGAATTCCTTTAAATCCAAGGAGGGACTTTTTGAATGGATGGTCATGCATTTGAAGTTGACAAATGTCCCCACAACCTTCATGAGGTTGATGGACAACATCTTGTGACCCTTCACCAACTCATTCGTGGTGGTGTATTTGGATGACATTTTAATCTTCAACTAGAGTTTGGAAGAACAACTCCACCATAATTGAAAAATCCTCCAAACCCTGCGGCAACACAAATTGTGTGCCAATTTGGAGAAATTCACTTTTGGTGTGACCCAGGTTCAAATTTTGGGTACATCATTGATGAGAGGGGTGTGCATGTCGAATTAGCCAAGATGTAGGTCGTTTGGGATTGGCCATCCCCAACCAATCTAACAGAGCTTCACAGCTTTCTGGGTCTTGCCAACTTCTACTTCAGGTTCATGTTGGGTTTATCTCATATAACTTGGCCTTTAAGTCAAGTCACCAAGGGAGGAGCGAAAGCAAATTTATTTTGGTTTGAATCCCAATAGAAGGTGTTTGTTGAGTTAAAGCATCACCTCTGCTTTGCATCAGTGCTCACATTACCAGACTTGCAACAACCATTTGAGATCGAGACAAATTCCTTAGACTATGCTATTGGTGTAGTTCTTACATAGCAGGGGCATCCAATGGCATATCATAGTGAGAAACTTTCAAACACAGTATGAAAGTATCCCACCTATGACAAAGAGATATATTCCATTACGCAAGCCTATCAACAATGGAAGAATCATATTTTGGGGAAGGAAACAATCATCCACACAAACCACCGACCCCTGTAGTTCATAGAGACACAAGGGAAGTTGCAGAACGATCACCATTAGAAATGGCCCAATCCTTGCAACAGTTCCATTTGAACATTAAGTACAATAAAGGCAACACCAACAATGTTGTAGACCACCTCAGTCGACCACTGATAATGGCCCTGACCACTATGCTCAAATCTTATGGGCACGAGACTGCGGGGTGGCTGAAACTTTACAAGAGAAATCCAAAATTCGGCAAGAAAGTTCCAAATTTTCACCTCTAGGATGCATTGTTATGTCACCTAGGACACCTTTTTGTTTCTTCAAGCGAGCATGCCATGCTAATTTGGGAGGAGAACTACAATTGGGTTGTTGGACATTACGGGGTAGAGAAAATAGTGGTAGTGTTGCAAACATATTTTTGTTGGCCAAACCTTTGACAAGATGTTGGAAAGTACATCATATCCTGCACTGCCTGTGTTATTTCCAAACCAACCATTAAGAAGCCAGGCCTGTATACTCCTTTTCCTACTCCTATTCGACCTTGGGAATCCATCTCCATGGATTACATGTCAGGCCTTCCTTCTACTAAGAATGGTAATGATTGCGTTTTTGTGGTCGTCAACAGATTCTCTACGATTACCATTCTGATAGCTTACAAGAAGAGTATCACAACAAAATCCATCGCTAAGCTCTTCTTTAAATGATTATGGGTACATTTTGGGATCCCACAGTCCATTATCTCAGATCGAAACAATAGTTTCTTAAGTACATTTTGGTCAAGTCTCTGGTCTATGTTGGATACCAAGCTAACTAAGTCCACGACTTTCAACCCCCAAAGTAATGTCAAAACAGAGGTCGTCAATAAGATGATCATACACATTTTGTGTACGTACATATGGAAGCATCCACACACATGGGATGAAAGCCTCCCCTATGTTACAGATCCATTTGGGCACATCAACCCCAACTTACAGATCGATACTATTAGGGCCCATCAACCCCTAATGTAGTTGTTACATGCCCTAGAAAAGTTAAACATCAGAATGCCTCACTTCCCAAGAAGTTCCATCACTGAAAACATACAGAAACTACCTCTAAGAATATTAGCGCAGGTAGGCCTTCATTACGGTGTGCTGCAATGCAAACCATACATTATCAGGGTATTATGCAAAGCACTTGGTCCCTCTGTTATGCTTTTAACTTGCAAAAGATACCCAAATACAGAATATGCGAAGAAAAATACCCAGAACATAGAATAGTGAGAGTCA
>APFE030066174.1:42924-88666 GCA_000404065.3 Pinus taeda
TTTTTAAATGATAAAGGTGCTCTTCATCTGAATTAGAGAAAACTATCAAATCATCAAGATAAACAACTAGAAAGATGTCTTTTTCATTAGCAAATGCGATATCCATCACCCGCTGAAAGGTTGCACCAACATTTTTCAATCCGAAAGGCATCTTTGCATAATGAAAAGTTCCCCATGGAGTGGTGAACGTTGTTTTATCTCTATCATCCTCATGGACCATAATTTGGTTATAACCTAAATACCCATCAAGTAGCGACATGCCGGATGCTCCAACTACTCTTTGAAGTATGTGATCCATTTTGGGCAATGGATAGTTTTTTTTTTTTTTTTTTTGAATAAAAACTAATTCTATTAAGATAAGAAAAGTATAGTACAATCAAGCTTGCATTCAAATGAATCAGAGAAGCACGGGAGCCGAAGGAGATAGGCTATCTACCTTGCTCCTTAGAGACAAACAAGGAAAGGGCCATGAAGAACATGAGAATACAAAAAGCTAGAACTAAGCAGAGAAATCTACCCCGAGAGGGTAGTTACTGCCACACGACATTTTTTGCCTTTTTTCTTGCTTACTTTGACCCATCCAGTGGAGTTTGGCTGAGTCATAACAAGTTGTAGACTATTCTACTCAGGCGGCGGAATATCCTTATCAGAGTCTGAGGACGAAGATAAATGAGAACGTTTCTGAGAGAACTGAGGGGCAGAGGGGACTGCTGGACCGACCAAGGGAGCATCTAGCAGAAACTCATCATTCTGCCCATCTGCTTCAATTTCCTCCTCATCCGAGCTAGAGGAATCTGTATCATCCATAAGAGGGGGAGGCACATAGGGATTCCAGCTCTTGGATTTGGGTTTGTGATTCAAATTCTTCTTTTTGTCGAGGAACTGGGTACATGTGCTCTGGAGGTGCCCCGTTTGATGACATTGGCGATAGCATAAGGATGTATTCTCATAATCAAGGTTTGAGTCCAGTGGAAATCTCCAATCTTGATATTAATTTGATCCGACAATCCTTTGCTGATATCTATTTCTGCACAAATTCTACCGTAGGTGTATAGTCCATTTTCCCTTCTTAAAGAATCTATAGCGAGGTAGTGTCCTAAAGTGTCTCCAATGGCTAAGAAGACGGCGGTATGCCATAGATGTGTTGGAAGATTCGGGAGCCTGACCCAAATGGGAATCTTGGTGATGACAGTTGTAGAAGGGTCAAAGTCTGGAAACCAAGGGGTGAGAAAAAGCCCAGGCAAACCCCAGAACCAAGGGCCTCCCATTAAGGCCTTTTAGTAATTTTCATCTAAGTCAAAAACCACAATGAAGAATCCTTTTGCACATAAGCAGATCTTACTTTTTTTGTCCAATTGGAATGGATCCATTGGTATAGATCTGAAGTGCAACGCCAAAGCCCATTAAATCTGCATATGAGAGCGGATTCTGCAAATATCTGGTAGCTATCGTCAATATCAAGATGAGAGAGATTGATGGAAGGAATTTCCTCTCATTTGTCCACCAGAAAAGGCTTTGAAGCCCCAGAAGGTTGAGTTGCTTTCAAAGAGGACTGTGGTTGGGCAGCATCTTTGTAGATTGCATCTTTATAAGAGAAATAAGCGGCAGAGGAGGTCTGCCCAATGGAACCACCTCTTAAACAAAAGGATGCCACGATAGAAGCATCCTTATGAATCTTGTAAGAGGAGAGAGGAAGGGGATTCATAAGTTGCTTACCCTTATATAGCAATCTAAGGTAAGAGGAGGGGATCCCCAGTCAGCGTTCGAGTTTTTGCAGAAGATCCTGCACGAGATCTGTTGCGCATACCCATTTCATCATCGTCTTGCCCGAGAGATTGACTTGAATCTGAAATGCATGTGTTTCTTCAAGCATATCTGGCTGGATCAAGAGAGGAATCTGCTTCCAACAAACTGTAGATAGATCCATGTCCAGATACGCTAGTCTTTGAGCATTGACCAGAGCTGGACGAGGGGCACATCTGCAATCATTGTGTATTATCTTCCTTGGTGCCTTTACAGGCCTCTCAAGTGGATTCGGGAAGCTAATCCACTTTGATTTAGGTTATGGTTCTGTCTGAAAAGGTGAGTTTTCCCATCCGCATCAGATTCGCCGAGTGTCTTTGTGTTCCTAGAGATTTCCTCCTGGGTACGTTGGGGAAATACTGAGGGGGCGAGATCTGGTCCCAGTTGAGTTATTCTAGATGCTCTGTTTGGTAAAAACCTGTAAGGAGATTGCAGGGAGATCAAAGTTATCCAAATCAACTCTTTTTCCTTCCAGCCCCAAATTGGTGATTGAGGATCTCCATCTGTGACTGCAGACATACATGGCGGCCCTAATATTTTTTCTGCAGCTACCTCCATCATACGTTGCAGCTGATGATAGAGGGAACCAGCCTCGCATGCACCTTTGTGAAGCATAAGTAGCAACCCCAAGATGCCTTCTCTGCAGTATAAAAGCTCCGACAATGCATACGTCCCAGCTCTCTACATCGTTTTGTTCCAGTAAACAGTTCTGGGTATAGAAGTTACTAATACATCCACTACTGGGTCAAAACCCTTACCATCGTATGGCTCCCTAAGCTCTAGTCGTGGAAAAACCTGTGGGAACTCCGTCTGAGGGCGTAAACGACAGCCCCAGCCATAACTAGGATCACACCGATGAACAAACTCTGCTTGACCTGGAACCCTACGACCCATAGAAAGAAACCCCAGCCTCTCAGCGGCACCGTGGCTGCTATAGCATGAGGCCAAAACCCTAGTCCATGCTGTATCCATTCTCCGAGATTCCACCCACTTATTCTAACATCATATTACTATAAATATACCCAGGAATTTGTGCAATGGGTATTTATCTTTCAAATATAATTTATTCATATTTCTAAAATCAATACATAACTGAATCTCACTTGTTTTCTTGCGCATGGGCACCAAATTAGAAATCCAATCTGAAAATCTTATGGCAACAATGATACTAGCTTTGTACAACCGATTTAGTTCCTTCTCTATTGAGGGCAGCAACTTTGGATTTATTCTTCTTAGCTTCTGAAGAAAAGGCTTTTGATTTGGCTTGATCGAGATGATATGTTGAATTATGCTTGTGTCATATGCCTTCAAATCTGAATAATCCGACGCAAATACATCAGTAAAGGAAGATAGTAAACTGATATACTTTGCTTTTACCTGTGAAGGAAATGCCTTTGATAACTTCACCATTCTAGGATTTTCTGCTGATCCAATGTTCACATCCTCAAGTCCTTTTTCGGTTGGCAGCAAGCTCGGTTTTTGGGCTACATCATCTTGATCGAACAGCTCCTCTAAAGGTATTAAACCTTTAGGAATGACATTGTCCTTCAGCTACAAAACTTCCATCTGATTGACTTCTATATCTACCTCACCATCATCATAGTCCACATCAATAGAAGTGTCTTTGAATTTACCTTCATTCTGCACAAATTCATCGATCTCTTCATCATCTTGAAACACTTGCCAATACCTTTGATTATCAGGGACAGACGGGCGATGTTCACATGAATTTCAAACTTATTGTTTGAATTCATTGGAATTTTTAAGTTACTTGCGGCTATTGCGAGTGAATCTGCAATGACATTCTGAACATGAGGGACACATGTCAAAGTGTAATCTGAAAATAATTTAAAGATATCTAATACCACATTGTGGTAGGCCCACATTCGAGGATGCTTAGCTTGGTATTCCCCTTTCACTTGCTTGATAACTAACTTGGAGTTGCCATACACTGAAATCCTTTTTAGCATTTAACTTTCTAAGAATTTTCAAACCAACAATTAAAGCCTCATATTCAGCCTCATTATTTGAACAGTCAAAAGCCAATTTATAAGAACATGCCCTTACTTTACTTGGAACTTTGTTTGGGGTAAAAATAGGGCTGCGTATTCAAATGCCAATTCCAGCACCTTCCCTTCCTACTACACCATCAAAATCCATGCTCCACAGGCCGGCTTCGTCCTCCTCCAAATGCTGAAATTCTATTTGCTCTATCAATTTTCCTTGTTGTCCATCATTATGTTACTATTGTTGGAAGGTTGATTGCTCAGCGGTACTATCAAGTCTTTGTTTTTCTTGCTTTAAGACTTCTCTGAAATTTTTAGTGATTTCTGGAATGTCTTCTACTTCAAATATTTAGCTATTTACATCATTAAAGTTATCTGAATATAAAACAAATGATTTTAAATCAATATGTACATAGTTGATTGGATGATTTACCGGTTTCTCCTTGCTAGTGATCATGTACTTCATCTTTTGCTCTCGGTATAATTTCCTCATTTGACCAAACATGGAAATAGTAGCATAGGATAAATCAAGCTGCAATGTCCCTTTAATTTTTTCTCCCCAAGATCTGGAAAGAAGGATGCCAAATCTAGGAGGTATATCCACCACAACCACATCCATGAAAACATTTTTAGCCGGAATCTGATCCAAACTAACCACCAAATCTTTGATAAGACCAATGCATCTTACTCTACTGGAATCGAAAAAGTAAAGGTCATGATACTTTCTGGTGATATCCAATCCCAATTTCTCCATGATTGCCTTAGGCATGAGATTATGAGAGGCTCCGGAATCAAACATAGCATTGTGTAACACATAATCATGCACCCTAAGGCTGATGTAAAAGGGAGCTACATCACTATCTTGAGACTGACCTTCCAATGTTGGACCAAAGATCAACTCAGGTTGATCATCCTCGACGTTTACCATATCAGATAATGGATCTAAATTCAAAATCTTAAACACCTGACCTTTATAGCTATTATTCTTCATCAACTCAGTCAAAGGAATAGATACTTTTAACTTAGTAATTTCATTTTCTAAGTTGAAAACTAATGTTTTCTCTACCTCTTTAGCCGAAACGTCCTTCTTTTCAGTTTTCTCCTTTGATGGACTTGGCTGATTGGATCTTTCATTTGCTGATGGTGTTTTGCTGGTGGTAGGATCAGCTGTCTCTTTTCCCTTTTTCTGCACAATGGGAGAATCATTCTTTGGTGTTGTTGTCTCCTTCCTTTTCTAAATTGGATTTATGGGCACATCTCTAATCCTGAGTGAATATTGTCACTACTGGGCTGATAGAGCATTCATGTACCCTCTTTGATATTCATCAGACTCTTCTTCAAGAACTGTTTCATTTGCCAAGATGAAATTTTTGTCCCTTTATACAGCTAAGTTCTCGGAATACTCCTCATCTTCAGTGATAAAAATTGGCATATCATCATATTCTCTCCAGCAATTACATTCTCCTCGTCATCTGATTCCAGACCATGTACGAAATTCTGTTGTAAGGGTGTCTTCACCTGCTGCTGTGCTGCTTGGTCTTGTGCTTGCTGCTCTCTTTGCTTGATTCTAAATTGTGGTTGTTGCTGACCATGGAAGTTGGGATTTCTGACTTGTGGTTCAGGCTTGTCAATTATCAATCTGTCAAACATCTTCTCCATCTTTCGGAGCACTTGATTTGAAGTGGAAACCTCTTTCTTTATTGTTACCTTCTTTTCAGCCTTTTTTCTATCTCTCTTGGGAAGCAAATTAGCTTCAATGTTGACTGCAGTTTTTTGCATATCTTCCAAAGTGGTCGGATCTCTTTCTCTTAATTGATAGGCCATATCAAGATCAAAACCATCTGGGAACTTAATCAAAGCCAGTCCAATAGGTGGCTTTATATCAGCAGAAATTGCATTGTAAACTGAGTTGAATCTAATACAATAATCTTGAACAGACTCACCAACATTCTGCTTGATGTTCTCATATTCAGAAAGGATCTGAAGAGGGTTTTTCTTCACTTCTCAGCAATCCAAAAATTGTCTCTGAAGATTAGGCAATGTAGAGATACTTGCAACCGGCAAAGTTGTGAACCATTTCCTCACTTCACCTCCAAAATTTTGTACAAACAGTCTCATTGTCACATTTTCTGCATCAATCTCATGAAGGTCAAAGAAATTTGTCATCCTATCCACATGTTGTTGAGTTGTAACACCTTGAGGAGTGCCATCAAACAATGGAATTTTTCTTTGATAATCAGTGGGCATGTCATCCAAATTTTGAGGCAACACAAGGGGTGCAAACCAGGCAGCGATTGCTCTAGGTGGATTTGCAACCGGTCTTGGGGATGTAGGGGGAGTGCGTGCAACTGATGTATGAGGTGTCTGGGGTGTGAATGGAGGTGAAGAAATTTTGGATGTTTGAGGGGTAGAAGGAGTGGACGGAGGTGACACCACTGCATATTTTTTATCAGAGATAGAAGGTTGCACGGGAATGGTGGGAATGAAGGGAGTCTTGTGGGAATTTCAAAATTAGATGCAATAGCGGATGACTCAAGAGTTGCAGATGCAGACTCTAAGAATTCAGGAATGTTTGTAGCCACAATGGAAGTTTGGAGTTTCAAGATATAATCGTCAATTGATTTATTGGCCCTTTCAATTTCTAGATCTTTGACAAACTTTGGATTTAGGACAGTAGAAGCAATAGCACTTTCTAATTTAGTCTCAAACAATGATAGATCAAAATGCTCGTCAAACTCAAGATCTTCAAGATACTCAAAAACCACTAGACATGAATGAGATCGAAACACCGGAATCACAGAACTTTCTCGACGTAGGATTCTTGGAATGAGATTGGGATTTTCGTACACAGGGGGTGGATCAGGATCAGGATTTGCTCTGGTATATCTTCTGGAAGCTAGTGTGTTATTACTTCCAAAAAATAAAATGGACATTATCAACTTGTTCAGCCTATCAAATTCTAAGATTATCATCCAAAATTTTAGAATTATCAGATGTATTGGGGAAATTTGTAAGCCAGATGTTCCATTTATAAGACTAGACCGAATATTGACTAAAGCAGCTTTTATCTACTTTCACTAATGCAAAGCAAAAGCATTTCTAAGGCTACCTGGCTAATCTTCACGCTCCATTTGTAGTTTATAAAATGAAGAACACTAACAAACAAACAATTTCTTCCCCAGTATGGTCACCACTATGTTAGAGCCTAAATCTACCTCAGGCTGAGAAAGGTAGGATCTAGGATAACATTAAACCACGCTTAACCTAGTAGCTAGTCCTACCAGGTCAGGAGAGGGCTCTCTCATGGTCAATCTCAGCAAAAAATGATCAATGAAGCTTGAGATGACTTGATGTGTACACTAATTTTAGGCTAGGTATGTGTGCAAAGGAATTTTGATTAAATTTGATGATGTTTTGTTGGCTCAAATGGAAAGGCAGATTTTGGGTCTAGGGAATAAGGCATAGTTTTGCAGAGATCTCTATGGGGCAAGGTAGCAAAATGATTTGTTATTTCAATGTGAATGAAATGGAGAGCTTTTAGGCAACTGAGGAGTTGAAGAGGGCAAGAAAACCTCAGGGATCCTCTTTAAATAGCTGAAAACATAAATAATTAAGCAAACCCTAGGTAGAGACCTACAATTTCAATGGATTCTACCTTTATCCTTGTTTGTTTTAGTTAAGATGAAGCAAGAGAGATAATGGAATACATAAAACACATGTCAACTTACAATTACAGACGGAAACACAATACCAAAGCAAGATGCCATATGAATCCCATAAAGTGCTGCAAACCCTGGTCTATTCCTTAGCGAAAACTGCTAAAATGTGTATACAATGAAGCTCCAAGCTTTCTCAAAAGTCCAACCTTTGCTAATGACTGAAAAATCACAAGATATAGGAAAAAAAAAACTCATCCTAGCCTCTAGGGGTCGAGCTCATAATTTCAGGAGCTTTTCCAACAAATTATAAACTGAGAACTAAAAATTAGGCAGTGAAATAGTTTGCCTCTAAAAACTAGGGAACTAATTCATTTAGTTGCAAACCACCTTTTTATGGATGAATCTACCTCTATGAGTGAAAATTTAGCATAACTACATCAAGATCCATCAAGTTACATTAAATTACCTCATGAGTTTGACATTTAGAAGGAGAAAAGTCAAACTGTCAAGAAACTAAGCAAAAAACATAGTATTTTTGGTCAAACTGAGCAAAATTTCCCCAATGTGTCGCATTAATTTCCCTATGCGTAATGCCTTTTCTCAACTACTTTTGGAGGCCTTTCCGGTGTCCAAATTTGCTCCAAGTGTGCTTTTTGGAAAGGTCTACCTGTCTACTTTCCTGAAAAGATGGAATTTTTGAATTGGGCCTCCATTTGCCCCTCCAAAACTGAGTTCTCCCAACACTACTTCTTGTGTGTCCAAAAAGGGGCAGAAAGGTCATTTTTTGGGTATTTTTGACATTTTTGGGGGCTCAAAACCTGTCAAAATTTCTTGGCCATTTGTGAGCATGCATATTTTTTCATGAAAAATCCAAAAATGCTGAATTTTCATCAAAAGGAGACCCCCATCAAAAGCGAGCACCAGGTGGTGCAATGCATTGGGTAGAAAAACCTGTGTTTTGGCCCAAAAACTCCAAAATTGCAAAAAGTGTCCCAAATTTTTTGAAATTTGGGCTGAGTGTCCTCCATTAAGTGTTGTGTTGAGCCAAGGAAGCCTCAACCAAGATCTAAAGTCTATCTTGCTCTTTTCACTTCCTCGATGCCTTCTTCAACTTGGCCTTCAAGTTCCTGATTCTTACCTTGTAATTTTTGTTTCTCGCCAAGTAATGGTAGGCCATATGCCTCAACATAGTTTTCTCCCTGTTGGCCTTCTCTAGAAACTTTTCCAAGTGGATATTTGTTCATTCAAGCTAAGACTCACGGTCAACATTGATTTCTTGTTCAAGTGGGGTGAGCTTCACTTTCCTCCTTTTGGCAACCTGTCGGTTTTCTCGTATGTTTTGTAGCTCCATAATGGTTTGTTGATCCTCTAGTAGCTTGTTTCTTTGCTCCAGGTATTTTATTATCCACTTGGCTCTTTCTAAGTTGAGGTACAAATCATTAATGTCCACTTTTTGCTCCTGAATGAACTCTTTGAGCTTTGAGCTTTGTGGGCCCAAATCAGTGTCATCATCCTGAATGAGAATGAAATTTGTCTCCTACTCTCCTAAAGGCCCCTCATCATGTAATGGCCACTTGACCTTGTCATAAACTTACTCTATTGATGGAGGAAAAGAGACCCCTTCCACCGTGTGTGGAGATAATACTCGCTTTGCTACTGCAAACAATCTTCTAGTGCCCTTTTGATAGGTGATAAACACCGGCACACTAGTGGTCTGTGTCTCATGAAAAGTTGCTAGAGGCACTTGAGGACCTGTGAATACCTCATGAGAAATGAAATCCTCCCATGAGATGTTCTGTAAGCCAAGCTGCTACAAGACCACAATTTTGATTAGTGAAAAATGGTATATGTTGTTATACTGCTACTGCGGAGTCTTCATGTGCCCTAGGGTGGTCATCTTCTCAATGTTCCAATTCCGGTAAATGAAGTAGGGGAGATTCTTCATTCTCACCCTAGTAAAGTGCATCAAAAATCTGATATGATAGGCGTAGAGGCAAGAAAACTGACCCTCACAGGTGAAATACTTAATTATGAGTTTCATCAAGGGAGCATATGAGTCTTTCAGGTATCGGAAGGGAAAAACTCCGCTAAGATGTCTCTGGTAACCAGCTTTGATGTAAGGCTCACAATGTTCTCTACCAATTTGCTACCTTTTATTCCACTTCTCACTGACATCTGGAATGCCAGTTGCTAGAGAAATAAACTCTGATGTCCAGGTGAATGTCACACCTGCTATAGTAGCTTGGCCATTATGTAGATGGAGCACAAACAACCTGACTAACTCATGATGGTACTGGACTCTCTCTACCATCTCACAGAACTGATAACAGGATTGGTGTTGAAAGCATGTGACAGCAAGAGGGCAGGCTTGCAGCTCGGCAAGTGAAGTAGGCTCCTCTCGTATATGTTTACCACCCTTATGAGGTCTCCTTAGTGCATGAATTTCTCTAGGAGAGTCACTGTGTGTATCCTCATCTCGGTCATAGGAAGGATCAGAGTCCATGTTTGCCAAATGTTTGATTTCTCTTAGATGAGTATGAAGAGATTTAAGGTGTCTTAAATTTTGCTTCCAAATGTATGAAAATGTATGAGGGACTATGAAGGGAGAGGGTAAGTGGGGTTTTGGGAATGTTGTTGACTGGATTTTGGGGAATAGAAGGATTTTAGGGACAGTAATTAGACTTTGGGATAGGAATTAGGGTTTAGGAATTTGTAGCTAGGGTTTGGGATAGTGAGAATTAGGGATAGGGGGTTAGTGAATTTAGGGATATGGGGATTACGGAATGAGTTTATGAAACTAGAAAACAAATCAGGGAATCAAAGGGTGAGGGAGTGATGGAGTGGACTTGGCAGCAAAAATTCAAACTGTAAACCCTAAGCAATTGTTTTTTGATCAAAAATTGCAAGGAGTTAGGGTTTGAAAATTTTCTCACTAAATCACCATAAACGTCTAGAGACACACATTCATTGGCATGGGAAGAATGTTTGACTTACTTGGACAAGTGGCAATCGAGTAAATTTAGCAATTGGATGAGTTTCGTGGGTGAAATTAGGCTTGCAGCTCTATGCATTGTGCCACAAACCCAACGTGCCACGCTTTCTCTATGCATTGCACGAGTGTATTTTTTGCACTGTGGAGGGCGGCCCAATGCGTCGCGTCAGCTCTATGCGCCACGCCCCTGAAACTTACACAGTTTGTTGCGATTTTCCCTCTTTTTTCCAACACGAACTTACTCTAAGTTCCTCTTTCTTTTTTGGAGAAAAATGAGTTCTTTAAACACAAGAAATGATTTATATACAAAATATTTTTATTTTTCACTCATAAAACCCACTTTTGTAATGTTTACAATTGACAGTTGCTTTTCAAACTCTATTTCTAAGTAGTTTTCTTTTGTTTGCCTTTGATGAACTGAATGATTTGACTTTCTGTTTTCCTTGCAAGTGATGGAGATGCTAAAGCTTGGCAAGGTGACCAGGGTTTCCACAGAAGCTATTACATATGAAAAGCTGAAATTACATCAAATTTATACATGAAAACATAGAATACTCTATTTTTCCTCAAAACAAGGTTTTGAGGAAAATCAGTCTCTAAGCATGTGATTATGGAATTTATTGGTACTGGAACTTTATTCGACCTCGTCATGTGCCTGCTGACCATTATTGAGCATTTTGAATACTTTTTTTATGAAACCCTAGACCTAATGAGACTGAAACCCTAAAAATGACTCGTGCAGATTTAAAGACAAAAAATGACTGCAAATGATCCTGATGAATGGAAATGGGCCAGCAGGTAAAGGACACGAGGGAAAATGTACAACAAACCACTACCGTCAAATGATCCATGATCCTAATGGAATGCAGCTGACTGACCGAGATACCTAATATGCAATGCAACAAGAGAATTTGATCACTGACAGAGGGATGAAGATACCGACACTAACAAGTACGAAGACATGTTAAAGAAGCTAAGATGTGCCAATTGCTAAGGCATACCAAGATGTAAAAGGGTGTGACAATGAATGCTAGAGACTTTCAAGGCAAAAAAAGGGAGGAAAAAGTTAACTACAAGGAAATGAGCACATAATAGGGTTAATAAGTCATCAATTTACCTTTTCCATGAGGGGTATGCTAGGCACACCAACACTAGGTGCCAATAGGTGCGAAGTGCCAAGTTTCAATGCGTTCTAAGTGCCAAATCTTCCTCTGTTTCTTCTCATATAGTTTCCAATAATTGATCTCAAATAACTTTAATATTAAATAATGCCAAATAATACCAAGCCATCTCAACGCATGCCAAACATGCTAAGACTTGCCAAGTTCCAACACGTGTCAAGTTCCAATGTGCGTGAGGGAGTGTGGTGCATGCTATGAAATGGCAGAGCATATCGAACAGTACGAAGGTGTGCTAGAGAGTTCCAATGCATGCTGAGGAGTGTTAGGAAGTACTAGGAAAACACAAGGGAGCACTAGCTCAAAATGCATGGAAGTGAATGAATATGAGGGTGTGTGTGGGAGTGTCAATGAGTGCTAGTTGTCATGCAAAGGAGGAACTGAAAAGGTATGCTAAGCATGGGTAAGGCATTCCAGGGAATATCAGGGAATTTCAAGAAGTGCTAGAGTGTGCTAGGTAGTTCCGGGGTGTGCTAATATGTGCCAAATAGTGCCAAGGCATGGCAGGTGTTGAGACATGCTAGGATGTGCAAGGTGCTAGAGTATGCCAATATGCATCAAGGAGTTTTAAGTCAAAAAAAGGAATAACCAAGCTAAAATGAAAGGAAATGAGCACAAAATAGGGTTAATAAGTCATCAATGTAACTTTTCCATGAGGGGCATGCTAGGCACACCAATACTAGGTGCCAAGTAACAAGTGTCAATGCATTCTAAGTGCCAAATATTCTTTCATTTATTATCATCTAGTTTCCAATAATTGATCTCAAATAAATTTAATATTAAACCATGCAAAATCATACCAAGTCATCTCAACGCATGCCAAACATGATAAGACTTGCCAAGTGCCAATGTGCATCAGGGAGTGTGATGCATGCTATGAAGTGGCAGAGCATATCGAAGAGTGCTAAGGTGGCTAGAGAGTGCCAATGCATGTTGAGGAGTGTTAGGGAGTACAAGGACAACACAAGGGAGAACTAGGTGAAAATGCATGGAAGTGAATGAATATGAGGGTGTGTCGGGGAGTGTCAATGAGTGCTAGTTGTCATGCCAAGGAGGGAGTGACAAGGTATGATAAGCATGGGTAAGGCATGCCAAGGAATATCAGGGAATGTCAAGAAGTGCTATAGTGTGCTAGGTAGTTATAGGGTGTGCCAACATGTGCCAAATAGTGCCAAGGCATGCCAGGTACTAAGACATGCTAGGATGTACAGGGTGCCACAGTATGTCAATATGCATCAAGGAGTTTGAAGGCAAAAAAAGGAATAACCAAGCTAAAATGCAAGGAAATGAGCACATATTAGGGTCAATAAGTCATCAATTTACCTTTTCCATGAGGAGAATTCTAGGCACACCAACACCAGGTGCCAATAGGTTCCAAGTGCCAAGTGTCAAATAAAATTAATATTAAACCATGCCAAAGCATACCAAGTCATCTCAACACATGACAAACATGCTAATACTTTCCAAGTGTCAACACGTGCCAAGTGCTAATGTGCGTTAGGTAGTGTGATGCATGCTATGAAGTGGGAGAGAATATCGAAGAGTGATAAGGTGTGCTAGAGAGTGCCAATGCATGCTGATGAGTGTTATGGAGTACTAGAAAAACACAAGGGAACACTAGGTCAAAATGCATGGAAGTGAATGAGTATGAGGGTGTGTTGGGGAGTGTCAATAAGTGCTAGGTGTCATGCCAAGGAGGGAGTGATAAGGTATGATAAGCATGGGTAAGGCATGCCAGGGGATATCAGGGAATCTCAAGAAGTGCTAGAGTGTGGTAGGTAGTTTCGAGGTGTGCTAAGATGTGTGAAATAGTGCCAAGGCATGCCAAGTGCTAAGACATGCTAGGATTTGCAGGGTGCCAGAGTATGCCAATATGTGTCAAAGAGTTTGAAGGCAAAAAAAGGAATAACCAAACTAAAATGCAAGGAAATGAACACATAAGAGGGTTAATAATTCAGGACTTTATCTTTTTCAAAAGGGGCATGATAGGCACACTAAAAATATGTTCCAATACATTGCAAGTGCCAAAGTGTGCGAAGTGATAATGTTTGTCAATGCAATATTATACCAAGGTGTTATAGGGCATGCTAGGGACTATAGGGCATGCCAACACATGATGATAGGGGAGTGCTATGCTATGCTAGGGCATGCCAACATGTGCTTGGGTGTCCTACTCATGGCAAGATGTTCTAGGTACAAAGATGTTCCAAGGCATGAAAGGTGCTAAGGAATGTTAGTGTACTCTTCCAAAGCATGTTAAGGTGTGCCATGAGTGTTGAGGAGCACTAGGTCTCTGTTATGCTCTTAACCTGCAAAAGATACCCCAAATACAGAATATGCGAAGAAAGATACCCAGAACATAGAATAATGAGAGTCAACATCAAATATTTTATTATTCAGAAAGCAATGTTCAATGGCCTCTTCGAGGGGGAAACCTCCAATAGAGCAGAGCTCGATTCAAAAATAAGACACGATGCTCCTCGCAGGGAGTCTCTATCCTTTATATATGACTCATACATGTAATACCATGGATCAATACCATAGGTTTTATTAATACCATATACCTAATACTAGGCCCATTTGCAACTAACTGTGGTCCCGTAATAAACAGCGGGTTAACCACTTACAATTATTAATATGGGCTTTATTGACTCTTTATTATGACGTGATCCCACTACATAAATAAGGGGGTTAGGGTGGGACCCTAACACCCTCTTTGGCCTGCGCTGAGTGAATTTGAGGGAATTTCTGTGAGGGTTTGAAAGATTCCTTATCCATTGGATGCCTCTAGAATTTTCTCAAGGCTACCCACTCCTTTGAGTTTGCATTTGGATGAGGAAGGGAGTTAAGGGACATCAATCCCGTTATCCCTTCTTCCTTTGAACTGATTTCTAAATATAGGAGGGCATTCATTATCACCACTGATGACATAACTTCCTTCATTCACCTATAAAAAGACCACTCATCTAAGTGATCAGGGGCTAGAAATTATTGATTTGTAGGGAGATGTTGTTGATATGAGATTTGAGCTGATTGCAAGTATTGTAATGATGTCAAAGTGTCTTGCTTGTTGTGAGGAGAGGATGGGATTGAACTGGAGGAGTGATGCTGAATTAGGAAAATTGGGTTGTAACTCTTCCTTTCACTAATAAAGTGTTCAAAGATTTTTCCATATGCTTGTATTGTCTTTTGATGCTTTCATATGCTTATCATGTACTTGATTCCATGATATGTTTAATCAATAGATCATTATCATATGCTTTGATGGGTTCTTGTTTCTGTCTTTGTGCAGGTACTTCCCAAGCGGCTTAAGTACAGGAAGGAGCAACAGAATCAGTCAAGGGAGATAAGGAACAAGCGGAAGCTACACGTAGGTTCTCTGTTCTCTTATTTTATCTATTGTTTATAGAAAAGGTAGAGAATGCTTTGTACTGTTGTTTCTAGATTAAGCTACTAGTCTAGAGGGATTAGGAATTTATCCAAGAACACTAAAACTTCCCAAAACAAATTGGAGACTCCACTAGGGAGATGATTATCCATCTTAGTAGCTTATAAGCCTCTTAAGACATTTCTACATCCTGTACTTGTGTTCGTTGATTGAATTTCAGTCTTCTTTCATTGCAAATTGAGTTGAAACTGTGTCAAAATTGCCTTCAGAATGGTTTACTGTCACCAGCACAGTCCAATGAAGGACATGGTGTGCTGTAGTGCAATTCCCACATAGATCCAGTGTGATTCAGTGCATTGTCTCTAATTGCTACCTGCTTTGATCCCTTAAGGGTCAGTTTCCCATCTAGGAACTGAAAGTTTTTGCCAATTTTCTCTTGTTTGAATGAGTTGCTAAATGTCAATGATGTTTTGTCTCTGAAAATAGTTTTTCATCTCTTTAATTTGGCCCTACTTAGACTAGAATGATAAATGTTTCTTATGTATTTACTTTATCATTTTCAATCTATAGTCGAAAGTTAGTTTTAATCGATTGATCTTTAGCAAAAGCAAGTGTCGTAAAATCGTCTTTTCCTTTGAAATTTGAATTGTTGTCAAATATTCATTCATGAAAGATAAATTGGTTGATATGTGCATATGATTAGTCTTTTTGTTGAAACTATCATAATTCCTCATTTCTTTGAAAACGAAAGTATCGTAGAGTCTTCCTTTCCTTGAAAAGAAATTGTCGCAAAATCATCATTTTATGAAAAGAGTTTGTTGATCATCTGTGCATTAGTTTTCCTTTTTGAATATTTCACATTAAGGGAAATTGAAAAGAAATGCATGCATCTTGCATTGAAAAGAGTTTTTGTGTGCTAAAAGAAATAATGTAGGGAATTTGCATTTAGATTGTGTTCTTTACTCTTTGATCAAAAGAAATCTGATTGCTCTATCCCTAAGTAGCTAGGATTTTCATTGTTAAAACTGAATGGAAAGAATGCTTATCATGATAGTTGCATTCCTAGGAATTTTAGAATACATCACGTGGTGAACTTGAAAGACAAATTCCTAAGAAAGATCAACTTAAAATAAACATTAATTTACCTAATGGAGCATTGTCATTAACGAAAACATTTAGTGGTTCTAGGCTAGAGACATGTTCCGGCGTCGTTAAACCAAGCAGTTGTCGGTAACTTGTTTGTAATACAACCCGAGTGTGATACCTCATTCCACGTATGTGAGTATATTTTAGCTCGTCCACGTACCTTCGGGTATATAGGGCGGTGTTACAATACGTAAAGTATATGGGAATGCTCTCACTGTGCAGTTTTGCATTAGAAAACGCTTATACAGACTGGGCCTCCACGTACCTTCAGGTATATATGGGAGGACAACACTAGGTTGCTATCCATCCTTAAGTAACCGAGTCAACCGCCTTGCAAATGTGATACACTGAACACAGAATTTGGGGGGATTGCTTGCCCATACTTCTTGGTTCACCAGGAGTTATTCTACAGTTCACAGTTGCTTGGTAAACCTTTTGCCTAGTTACCCATTTTTGTTTATTTCTTTTTGATAATAAAATTAATCAGCAATCATGGAGGAACATCAACCCAGACCTCGTCGTTTGCGTAGAATAGCGAGCCAACCGCTTTTTCCTCCCGAAGTGACCCTAATTCGGACAAAGCGGTCTCATTTAACTGAGTCTAATACATCAAGAAATCCTAGTTCTTCATCCAGGTTACCTTAAACATTTATTTCAGTAGCTACAAAGACTCCAGTTACTCCAACTATTTCTGGTACATCCACTCCTAAAGAAGAAGTTTCACAATTACCTGAGGACGTTAGCACTGATCCTAGTGAAACAATAACCGAGGTTGTCCAACAACAAGTTGATACTCAACTTGAAATTGTTCAACAAGAAAGTGCTTCTGAACTTGAATCAGTTCAACCAGAAGTTAGTCCAAAATCTATGCTAGTTCAAATAGAAGTTACATCTGAACCTGAAGTTGTTCAGGAACCTCCCTTTGAAACTGTTTTTCATTTACCTGAACATCTAGACTTTGAATTTCAGAATTTAGAAGTTGTTACCCCTCAGACATCAGTAACTATTGGAATTACACTTTCATCAAAACCAGAAATCTTTTACGGAGCTGACGGTCAAGTTCTTCCACCATATTTGATTGCCATAGAGGAGGAATTAGTAGAAGATTCCACACCTGGAACCCTGTTTCACTTTGGAACTGGGCTTTATCTTTACCCTAGTACTCCTGATTACTTTGCTTCATCTGATCCTACTTCCTTTCAAGTACTCGTTGAATCTTTAGGACAACCTTTGGGCTAGTTAACTATGGCTGAACAACTATTAATGTCCCAGACTATATCATTTGATGCAGCTGCAGTAGAATCTTCTGTTGTAACTCCTTCAATGTTTTCTACCACACCTGAGTCACACTTGTATGGTGAATCGTCCATCCCAATTGGTTACCAATCATTGTCAAGAACCCACTCAGAGGTTGCTTATGCACCATGGTCATCACCCATGTCCTCAATCAGAATTTTACTTGTTATTCTCTAATGGGAATTCAACAGTTTGATCCTGCAGATCAGTATCAGGCTGGGCAATCTGGTCAACAAAGACCTGTGTATCCATTAAATACTAGATTGCCACCATATGGAGAGAAATATGCTTATTCATCGTATCCTCATTATTCCGAAGGACAACCATATGGTAATTTCCCACAATATTCAAGTCAACCTGGAATTAGAGTTTATCAATGGCAATGAGAAATGCCAACTCAACCAAGGCTTATGTATCCAACACAACCAATGCAAACTGTGTCAACTATTCCTACTACACTTGTTGTTACTATTGTGCCACAGTCACAAGCTCAAACTGTTGTATCTCAACTGGTACAGACTGATCCTTCTCCCTTGCAACCACAAGTTTCAAGTCTAGAGGTTCAAGTTTCTCAAGTTGCTATACAACAACCACTTGTTTCTGGAGTTCAACAACAACCTCAGGTTAGTATACCTTTATTTGGACTGACCCAAGCTTACACTGGTATAGTTGATTCACAACCTGGTCAACCCTTCATTGCTAGGCAACAACAGTTGGTTCAACAACTGTGGCTACCACAATTTCAACAACCCTAGTTCCAACCTCAGTTTGGACTTGGTTCACAAGCTAAACCTGGTTTTGGTCAATATCAAGCTTACCAAGGTCCTGGGAAACAAGGCTTTGCAGGTTATGGACAACCACAAATTCAGTCTGGTTATCAACAACCACCTTATACTGGTTCTGTTCAACAACCATACCAAGGTTACCAAAAGCAGATGCCCTATGCTGGTCTGCAAAGACCTACTGCACAGGCAATTCCATCATATCTTGGGTATTCTCAACCTGACTTGAATCAATAGTTTCCATTCATAAAAACTTTAGAATTTCCAAATTTAAACTGGCTCACCAATGATCCAATCTCATATGCACCTTCGTGGCCAGTAATTATGCATAAGTTACCATCTGATATTCCGAAGTTTAACGGAAATCCTGGAGAAGACCTATTGAATCATGTTATGAACTTTCATTTATGGTGTTCATCCAACACTTTGAATGATGATTCGATTAGACTTCGTCTTTTCCAAAGAACACTTATTGGTCCAGCTACTAAATGGTACATTGAATTACTAAGAGCTTCTTTCGGTAACTTCACCACTTTAGCCACTACCTTTTTGACCCACTTCCAGTTACCTATCAGATACGGGACTAGAATGGAGTTCTTGACCAACTTTAAACAGACTACTGCTACCCATATATCATATCATATTCATGAGTGACGACATCGTCGTTCAATGGTTAAGACATATGTTCCCAATCAACTTTTAGCTGAGTGGTTCATAAAGTCCTTGTTGCCATCAATCACTGAGGATGTGACAAAAGTTGGAGTTGTCACAAAAGAGCAAGTTATCGCTCATGCCCAATACTTGGATTTGATTTACACACAATCCAGCAAGATCTATGATAAAATTCCCAATGCACCTAGACCAACTTTCACTATTCCACCACCTCCACAATCGAGTAAGGACTCTCATGCCGATGACAGTGTGATTGGTTCTTCAAGCACACAGGTAGTAGGAATACCATCTGGTCAAACTCTTGTTGTTTCCAATCAAGCTACAAATGCATCAGAAAACACTCATGCCTCAGAGATTAATTCCATATCATTTTATAAAGGCAAAAATCCAAAGCAACCAAGAGGTAAGAAAAAGGGGAAGAATAACAAAAAGAAACAAGAAAATTCCTCTCTAGAGAAATCATTTGATTCCCCTACCGTGGCCAAGAAACCTCCTTATCCATGTCTGATATGTAATGAAGAGCATTATGTAAGATCTGGCTCAATAACCTTCCGCTATGTCGACACTCGAGGTGTTGCAAAACTGTTCCTCCCAAAAACAAGCTTTATTGTTAGCAATAGGTGGAATAGATCCTATGGATTCAAATCTTGTGGTTTTTAACTTTGAGGGATATTCACCACAGTTACCGGCACAATTAACTTTCCTAATCCCAGTAAAAGCTCTCAATAAGAATGTCTACCGAACTATTATTGATGAGGGGGCATCTACTTGCATTACGTCCATGAGCTGCTGGAAAACACTTTGCTCACCACCATTGTCACGATCACCAACTACGTTAAAAGCCTTTGATGGAAGAACATATACTCCATATGGGATTTTGAGTAACCTACAAATTGAACTAGGGGGCAAGACAGTTACTTTTTAAGTTGAGGTAGTTGACGGACTCCTCGATTACAACATTTTACTAGGAAGGCCTTGGGTATATGCTATTGATGCTGTCGTTTCCATGTACTTTTGTACAATTGCATTCCTTTTCAAGGGTGGAATCACAGTCATTGATCAGCTAGCCTTCTTTTCCACAGGCTACGGGAAGCATTCCATTGATACACGGAAACCAACTGTCACTTCAAAGTGTTGGAGTAGGTCTCCTTAAAGATCCTTCCCTAATGGGCACTTTCACCCTCCCGTCACCATCTAGTTTGGTGGAAGTGGCAAGAGTAGAGACTTGCAACATGAATTCTTCTACATCATCTAATTTTACAAGGATTTCCAACCACTTTGAAATTAATGGTCATAGTGAGGTGTTTCCATTAAGCCCCATTGAATCATCATAGCAATCATTTTTTCGGGCTTGTGCGACAAACCCTAATCTGCACTCAACAATTGTATGGGTAGATAGATCGTTAGAATATGGTACCTCTTCAGATTATCTTTCACGTATACATTCTACGGATGAAGGAATTGTCAAATCAATGATGATAGGAGAGGCACCGTGGGAGGATTATCATCATCGTTCCCACCTTCCAGATGACATTGAAAATTATTCAAATGAACTAAATCACCCATTGATCGTTGATTTCTTGTCAAATTATGTAAATACTGTAGATTCTGAGCGTAATTTACCAAACATAGAAGAAACAATTTCTATAAACATTTCGACCAAGCCTAACATTGTAGAAAACATTCATGTCAGCAAATCCTGTTCTCCATTGGAACTTGATAATTACTGTGCTCTGTTTCGCAAATTTAGAGATATTTTTGCATGATCTTATGAGGAGATGCCGGACATTGACTCAAGTATTGTTGAACATGAGATTAAAATGTACCTTGATGTCAAACTAGTACGACAATGGCTTCGACCTGTTCATCCTAAGAAAGCCGTTGCCATTAAAGAAGAGGTTGAAAAACTTTTGCGTGCTGACTTCGTTTTTCCTGTACCTCTTACTGATTGGGTATCTAATATTGTTCCAATGATGAAAAAACAAGGGACAATTCAAGTGTGCATCGATTATAGGGATGTAAACCAAGCATGTCCAAAGGACAATTATCCTACACCTTTTATTGACCAGATTATTGACGAATGTGCCTGATGTGAAATCTTTTCATTCATGGATGGATTTTCTGGCTACAATCAAATCAATATCTGCCCATAGGACCAATCAAAAACCACTTTTATTTGTCCATGGGGCACATTCTCTTATCGAAAGTTACCTTTTGGTTTGAAGAATGCAAGGGCTACATTTTAGAGGGCAATGAATTATTCCTTCCATGACATCAAGCACATTGTTCAACCTTATCTTGATGATTTTCCTGCTCATTCACGAAAACGGAACTGATCACCTGCAACATTTGAGAGCAATATTCTTACGATTTCGATAGTACAAGATAAGACTCAATCCACATAAATGTGTGTTTTGTGTTGGCTCTAGTCGATTGCTTGGATTCGTAGTGTCAAAAGATGGAATTCAACTTGATCCCATTAAGGTTCAGGCAATCCTTGACTTGCCTCCACCTTCAAACTTGTTATAGATACAAATACTTCAAGGGAAGGCAAAATTTCTGAGGAGGTTCATTCCAAACATGTTGAATTAGCTAAAGGTTTTACGCATCTATTGAAGAAAGGGGTACCCTTCCATTGGGACCAAGTTATGCAAGCTTCTTTTGATGCTCTCAAAGATTCCCTTATTAGAGCATCATTAATGTATGCCCCAAACAATCAAAAAGACTTTTACCTGTATCTTGTCATTGCAGATACAACCATTGGTATGGTTTTAGTTCAAGAAGAAAGTGGAACTAAACATCCTATTTATTATTTGAGTCATAATCTCAACAATACAGAAAGTAAGTATTCACATGTCAAAAAGTTAGCCTTGGCAGCCGTTCAAGCTGTGCAGAGATTTCGTCATTACATCCTCCTCCGCAAAACTACCATTATATTAGATTGCAACCCTATGACATGCATTTTGTCATGCCAATTGTTGGGGGAAAAGTATTCTAAATGGATAGTTATCTTGCAGGAATTTGATTTGGAATTCATCAAATCTAAATCAAAGAAATCTATTGTCTTTGTCGACTTACTTTGCGATCTTCCCTCATCCTCTAATGATTTAACATTAGAAGCATCAACCTTAGATGAGTCTTTGTTACTTATCTCATCAAGTGATCCATGGTATGGAGATATACTGATTTATCTCCAGACCCAAGCTTTTTGGCCTAATATCTCTCACTCTGAACAACGACGTACTCGATACCAAGCCAAAGATTATCTAATCATTGGTGATACACTTTATCGTCATGGTGTCGATACGATTTTACGTAGGTTCCTTATAAGGAGGCTAAAAAAGCTTTGAATGAGTGTCATTCAGGCGCTTGTTGGGGGTATCTATCTGGTTACGCAATTACACAGAAAATTCTATGTGCTGGTTACTTCTGGCCAACCATATTCAAAGATTGCATTCTTGCTCTCAAAAGTTGCCATGCTTGCCAGATATTTGACCGTAAAACTAGATTACCACCTGCACCACTACATCCAGTCGTTGTTGCTGGCCCATTTGCAAAATGGGGCATTGACTTTATGACATGTAATCCCACCTCATCCAGGGGGCATGGGTATATTAAAGTCATCGTTGACTATTTTACCAAGTGGGCCGAGGCGATGCCAACATTGAACAACAGTGGCAAAACGGCTACTTTGTTTTTCTTCAACCATGTGGTTGCCAGGTTTGGTGTACCACAAGCCATAGTTACAGATCATGGGTCACATTTTGGTAATCACATGATGGTTGAATTAACTACCAAATTAGGACTATCACATGATAGTTCTACTCCATACTACCCGCAAGCTAATGGACAAGTTGAGGCTATCAAAAAAGTCCTTAAGCGCATGTTGCAAAGAATGATTGGAGTTCATAAAAGAAATTGGTATTTATTCCTTTACTCATCTTTGTGGGCATATCAAACCTCAGTGAGAAATGCGACTGGATTTACACCCTTTCAGTTGGTGTATGGTTTGGAAGCAATCTTGCCAATAAAATGTGAAATCTCATCTCTCAAACTCGCAATTGACTTGCTACCTGAAACTTCTGAAGAAGAAGTGTGTTTCTTGGAGTTAATCCATCTGGATGAAACCCGTCGTGATTCCACAGTGGCTTACGAGGCGCATAAAAAACACATCAAGGCGCAATATGATAAAAATGTCAAGCCTCGTGCCTTCTCAGAAGGTGACGTGGTCTAGCTTTACGATCAAGATTTTGATAAACTTGGAGTGAGAAAATTTGAACCGCTATGGATGGGCCCTTATATTTTTAAATGTGTGTTGACGAAAGGTGCCTACGAGTTAGTGGACTATGATGGGATTCCATTTTCGCAGCCCCGAAACGGGTTGTACCTTAAATGTTACTATGCTAAGTTAAATGTAGTAAAACTCACTGTATATATGCTTTGATTGCATGTCTGTGTGTGTTTCTTTTAGAATTCTTATTTGGCTAAGTAATCCACTTCGCATTTGTTGCATATGTCTAACTTTTCGGAACCATTTGTTGGTTATGCCGATGGAGCTAGTCATAGTACACAGAATTTATCTTCTGCAGCATGGGCCATTTTTGCTCCAAGAGGCGAGTTAGTGAGTTTTAGAGGGATGGGTATTGGATGATCGACAAACAATATTGCTGAGTATAGCGCATTGATTTAACTCCTCCCTGATGCCATTTCACTTGGCATACACCGAATCATCATTAGGCTAGACTCACAACTTGTTGTACTACAACTTACTGGCATCTATATCGTCTGAAATCCAACAATTCATTGCATGTTCCTTAGAGTTCATATTTTGGAAAGGTATTTTGAGTTAATTCAATATAAGCATATTTCCATAAATCTAAACACATTAACTAATTCTCTAGCGAATTATGTGTTAAATAGACATTTGCGACATATATAAAGTAAATATTTTCAATTCACATCATCACTTGAATAGGATTGCACCACTTAACCATAATAAAACTCTGAAAGTAAAATAGATAGTTGCATATAAGTTTTTACAAACAATTTGTATCCAAGACAAAAATTGGTCATCTGACCCAAAAAACTCAAAAATGTATGCAAAAAATATCCAAGTAGACTAGTGCTGCTCATGTTAACAAGTCACAACCTGTGCTATCATGCATAGGAGTCTCATTGAATGACTTGGCACGCCAATGGTGTGGCACTGCAATTGCATAGGTAACTCCTCGATCTGGACATCTAGAATACCTAGGGTCAAACCCTCTATGTGATCCTATAGCTCAACCAATGTCTCTACTAAATCCAAGTCTCGGAGAATTTCTCTCCGAACAGCTCTCTATACTGGCACACCTGCCTCTTGTTGGTGTCCCACAGGTCGAACAGGTCCAACATCTGCATGCATATAAAAATGTTTGTTAGTCTTGGCAAAAATAAAAATACACAAAAATGTAGAAACTTTAAAAATAAAAAACACTTTGGTCAAACAATTTACCAATAGCACTCCATTGCACTCCAACTGGTAACATCAGATCCAGATCACCACATAAATCCATTCCTGAATATGGATATTCTGCGAAGGCCATGTCCTGTTGGTCAAACCACTCAAATAAATCAGGGGTAAATGAGATCAATGACTGGCCAGCATGCCTAGCCATAAGATCTACCCACCTCTGCATTCGTGGGTCTCTAGGTCCAGGTACTCCCAAGTGAGATGAGTTGTGGCTGCATGATTAGAATTCTCTCCAAGGCAAAATAAATCAAGATAGACCCATAGCCAAAAAAAATTGTCTTTCCATTCTTTACCTTGGTCAGTTGTTCCTTCATGGATGAAAGAACTACCTCACACCAGTTGAACACTTTTGGCTCCAAACACTCTAAAGCATACTACATATATGACCTGTTTTCCAAGTGTAATGTCACACTTCCAGCCATTTTGGCAAGGGTAAAAAGGATCATTCTCAACGGTAAATCACTAACATCCCTGATGTTAATCTTTTCATCTCTGCTAGGTTGATCTCCTTCCCGACAGAACTATCGTATATAGTCTCTCACTGATTCACCTCCTATGGTAAATCTTGATAGTGAGATGGGGGCACCCTGCCTCGACAGTCCAGTCAGACAGTAAATGTCATCGATGGTAAAAGAGATCACTTTGCCCCTAATGTAAAAGACTCGATCGGTAGGATCCCAAAAACGAACAAGGAACTGTAAAAGCTCAATCTGTTGCCGCATGCTAGACAATCGAAAATACTTGAGTAACCCACAATTCCTTAGGGCATCAAATGTTCCCTAATTATTTAGGGAAAGTATATCTTGTTCTTTATGCTCTCATTCTCTCCATATAATCACCATTTTGATCCGATGAATTTCTGCAATGCAACCATTAGACAAATTGGATCCATTTTGCAAAAAACGGTGGAAAATTTAGGAGAAAACAACTGTCAAAATTTTGTTTTTGCGCCCATCATACCCCTCCCTTAGAGACAGTGCATTGCAATGCATACAACCTTCTAGCTGTGTGCAATGCAACACACCTTTCGATATTGAAAGGGTGTGTTGATCCAGAGTTTGAAAAATGAAACCCTAGGGACCTCAAAAACCCAAAATTTTTGCTTAAAACTGAAAATAAATGGAATAAAATGAAAGAGAACAGGGATACCTCCTACCTGGTCCGGACGACACGAGAAATATTCCACTGAATCCTCCGCAATTAGCTAGTGAATTTCGACATAGAAAACTGCTCAAGAGCACCAAAGTCAAAGGGTAAAAGTGAAATAGTAAAAATGAATGATACAACTTTTTTTATGTTTATTTCTTGCACATTAATCGAGTAAACATTAGTTTTTATTCATTTTATCCATGGAACTGGTACAATTTGACGTGCTGAAAAGTACAATTTGACGTGCTCAAGTGTAAATTGAACATCTTTGACCACAAAGCAAACTTTTGTCTCTTTTTCGAGCTTTGTTAAAAACGAAAAAGGAACCCCCTTGGAGTCCTCTTAAACTCTTTTCAAACTCTCTAAATATGAAAAGATTGTCGAGCGCTTGTTTATTCCAACTCATTAAAGGATTGGAAACAATATCTCTCTTGTATTATTTTACGCTTTTTTGGACTTGAGAGATTATTTTATGAAAAAGAACTTGTCGAGTTTCCTTTTTGTCCCTTTTCAAACTCTCTAAAAATGAAAAGTACTGAGTTGTCTTTGTCGTTAAACTCATTAAAAACATAAAATAGCAACAAACTTGTCCAACAAGACAAGGCCGAGTTTCACCTTCGCTAGACTCATTAAAGCATCAAATAGTGATGGATTCACTCGAAGGGTGAAATTATGCAACAAGCATATGTTATCCTCCTCAAGCTTGATAAAAATAAAGAGGTACTGGTCGACAATGACTGGGGAAAATGGAAAAAGCTGAAAACACTTTATGGTAGCAAGTCGCTCTTGAACATGACACTTTCACCTCATCACCGTGAATATGTGGTTTCGGTCATTCAGCTTGATGGTTATCACACCGTTGGTCTATCACACCATCCATTACTTTGTTTTGGGTCAATGCTACCAATTCATCTTAGTGTTGCTGACATGTTCAAGAGAAGTCATTCAGTTCAAACTTCATCCTTTGCAATATCGTAAACCTTCATTTTCATGATCACCATTCTTAAACCTTTTTTCATCAGTCGTTTTTTCATCTCCAAAATCATTTACCTCGTTACATGTCGTAGATGTGAGATACATCAAGGCCCTCCTGTGACAAGTCGCTTCTTGTCGAATCAGCACATCATCCAAGAAGTTGACTTAGAAACACCCCTTCAGAACCTTGAAGCTTACATACATCAATGGCAGGTTTCTTGCTTTTGGCAATAGGTTGACATCACTGGCCTTTGACCGAAAGAATTTGTATGGTGTTTGACATCAAATCATTTATTCACACCATGTGAAATGTACTGTAGTACCTTGAGGGTCATTATGATTATCAATGATTCCTCTCGCATTTGTTAACGGCTTACATCATTAGCTAGTAATTAGATGATGTATTTCCATGTTCAACTTAGAACATCTATTCACATGGTTAGACTTATACTTGAGAAAAAGATTGAACGATATTGAATACCCCAGATCTAGTTTCATCAATCCGGGCTGCGATATTTTCAGGAGTACTAAATCAAATGTACAATGGCCTTATATTCATGGTCAACCATTCATGGGTCTATATCTGTAGACGACTATATTTGTACATGTAATGAAAGTTTATAAGCTGAGCATGGGTATGCCTTCCTTCAACTAGTTCATGAGAAAAATCAAATTATCATGATATATGTATTGTAATTGATGTAGGTCACCTTCCGTTTCGAAACCTCCTCTCCTCGTGATAAATCATTTCACTCGACATATATATTTACGACTTCATGCT
This sequence comes from Pinus taeda, assembly GCA_000404065.3. Taxonomy (NCBI): domain Eukaryota; kingdom Viridiplantae; phylum Streptophyta; class Pinopsida; order Pinales; family Pinaceae; genus Pinus; species Pinus taeda. Next base: position 70,264 of record APFE030066174.1, read on the forward strand.
TTAGGGGGAAACTGTTACAAATCTATTTGGGAACATAAACCCCAACTTACAGATCGATACTATTAGGGCCCATCAACCCCTAATGCAATTGTTACATGCCCTAAAGATGTTAAACATCAGAATGCCTCTCTTCCCAAGAAGTTCGATCACTGAAAACATCTAGAAACTGCCTCTAAGAAGATCAGCGTAGGTAGGCCTTCATTAGGGTGCGCTGCAATGAAAACCATACACTATTAGGGTGCTACGCAACACACTTGGTCCCTCTTTGTCCTGCCCTGAGTGAATTTGAGCAAATTTCCATGAGGGTTTGAAAGATTCCTTATCCATTGGATGCCTCTAGAAGTTTCTCAAGGCTACGCACTCCTTTGAGTTCATATTTGGATGAGGAAGGGAGTTAAGGAACATCAATCCCCTTATCCCTTGTTCCATGGAAATGATTTCTTAATATAGGAGGGCATTCATTATCACCATTGATGGCATAACTTCCTTCATTCACCTATAAAAAGACCACTCATCTAAGTGATCAAGGGCTGGAAATTATTGATTTGTAGGGAGATGTTGTTGATATGAGATTTGAGTTGATTGCAAGTATTGTAATGATGTCAAAGTGTCTTGCTTGTTGTGAAGAGAGGATGTGATTGAATTGGAGGAGTGATGCTGAATCAGGAAAATTGGGTTGTAACTCTTCCTTTCACTAATAAAGTGTTCAAAGCTTTTTCCATATGCTTGTATTGTCTTTTGATGATTTCGTATGCTTATTATGTACATGATTCCATGCTATGTTTAATCAATAGATCATTATCATATGCTTTGATTGGTTCTTGTTTCTATCTGTGTGTAGGTACTTCTCAAGCAGCTTAAGTATGGAAAGGAGCAATAGAATCAGTCAAGGGAGGTAAGGAACAAGCAGAAGCTACAAGTAGGTTCTCTGTTCTCTTATTTTATCTATTGTTTATAGAAAAGGTAGAGAATGCTTTTTACTGTTGTTTGTAGATTAAGCTACTAGTCTAGAAGGATTAGGCATTTATCCAGAACACTAAAACTTCCCAAAACACCCTATGTCTATCACAGATACAACATAGCTCTCCATAGCTCAACTAGTCATAACCCCTTTCAGGTGGGCTTGGGATTCCAGCCACTATGTCCCATTGATGTGGCCATACCATTTGTAGCTACTCAGGAAAATTAGACTCATGTCCAATCCAAAGCTAATAGGGCTAATAGATTCATTGAGCACCTTCAACACATCCACTAGCAGGTTCATGACATATTGGACAAAGCCAATTCAAAGTACAAGCAACGCCATGATCAGCATTGGGTTCCACACAAGTTCCAAGTGGGTGACAAAGTTTGGTTACATTTGCAAAAGGAACACCTTATTGGGTCCCACCGGAAGCTTCGCCTACTCCGATATGGGCCTTACACCATCACTAAATATATATGGGACAACGATTTTGAGCTCAGCATTCCACCATTCCTTTGCCTATACCCAGTGTTCAATGTAGATCTCCTTCGACCATACTTTCCACCATTACTGGATACATCAGACATTGTAGAGTAAATCACATTAACATAGTTAAACCCAGACTGCATGGAACAGGCCACAACTAATCGGATCATGGACACACATATCAAGAACACTCGCCATTAGAAAATACAACTGTATCAGTTTGTCAAAGTTGGTCAGATATTGTACCAAGAAAACTAGCTCACCACAGACCAAGTTCAACATAAGTTTCTGCATCTCATGGAGGCACTCAATCCAATGGGGACCATTTCTTCCTAAGTGGGGAGGATTGATCCTGGTGGATAGTGGTGGCCACCCATCTATTCCACTTGGACCCCCACCATTGTTTCTTTTTAGTTTCCTTAATTGTAGCACAACTTACTATTTTTGGTAGTTTTTTAGGTCCTAAACTTCTAGAGTTGTTTTGAGGGACTAAAAACTGTTTTTAGGGAAAACGGAGAAACCAAAAAAGTCCCCAATCTATTTGTTTTGTTTTTGGCCTTGTCTTTGAGATCTTTGAAACAAAGTATTATGATAGCCAAACGGAGATCGTATGCCAAAGTACAACCCTGCAAAGTTGATGTACCAATTTACCCAAATGGGGCCCATGGTTTTGGCGCTTCATCTCCTAGGGTTAGGCTTTTGGATGTTTAGGGTTTTCCATTGTTTCTCAATAACAAATAGGCATTTGAGCCTCATTGTAACATAGTTTAGAGGCATGTAGCTGCCAAATCTCTTGTCAGAGATAAGCTACCATCACCCGAGCTAGTTTATTTCCATTTATGTATGTAAGCATATTTGAGTTCTTTGATATTACTGAAATGAAGATTTATTTCTGTTGCATCTCTGTGTTTATGTGTATATCTGTATTTTTTTGCATTCATGTATAATTCTAGATCAATTCCAATGATTCCTCTACCTTCCAAGACCCAAGATACCTATAACCCTATGAAAATTAGAAAATACCATGTTAACCCCTTGAAAATAAAAGAAACATATTGACTCTACTTTTGACTATTTTAAAACTCCTAACATGAATGGATATATGAAATTGTTCCTTACCTAATAGACTCCTACATATTTGAAATGACAGCTTATTTCTCCTTAAATATTCCAAACCCCTCTTGAGCAAGGTAGTTTACCTCCCAAGAATGCTCCAAACATCTCTACAAGGTGTGAAGCTAAGAAAAAAGGAATAATTAAAGAAAATATAAAAAAACATTAAAAAAATGGGTTTCTTTGTACACATCCCTTTTATGTTGTATGAAATTGTTGCGGTGGGAACACCCTAGGGTCTTGGGTTGAAAACCACAACAGAGCGGAAGGCATATAGTAGCAAGAAATGCACAAACAAACAATTTAAATGCTTTAACCATTGAACTAGGAATAAGTGTCCTTACATGGAGGTCCTACATTTGGGTCAATCCTACAGGGTCCAAACCCTTTGCTTCTTCCGATGCCTTTAAAACTTGTAAATTATCCAAGCAAACCATATACAACAATAGTAACAACAAGCATGTTCATGATATAAATGTTAGATCATATAAGAAAATGAACAATTACGCATTAATATAAGATTTATAAACAAATGACAACATGGATCAATGCATAAACACGATAAATATTAGGAAAAAAACAACATTTTTTATTGATGTAAGCTAAATGAAAGGTGGAAAATTACAAGTTGGTTCTTCCTCCAGCTCTAAGCGGAACTGTCCTCTGGGTTCGTCCCATCCTAGCCTCAGCAATATTACTCCATCAATATACATAAGAATATCATAAGAGGGATGAAGGATATCTCAAAAAAGGAAACAAGAGTTTCCTAAAGCTTGGGGAGTGAAGGAGGCACAATGATTTCTTCGGACTCGATCAAGGATCAAGCAACTATAATATCAATATCTCATCTCTCCTCCCTTTAGGCCTTCCCATGTAGATTTATTTATACTTCTCCAATTTTTTTTTTTTTTTTTTTTTTTTTTTTTTTTTTTTTTTTTTTTTTTTTTCAGTTGGAAAAAAGTTGGGCCACGGGCTGTAGTAGGTGAGTAACAGAAAAAACCTGTAAACTCCACCCGAATTTAAGGATATTTATTATTTTTAAGTGTTTTAACACATATACACAAGTTGGGTATATACTGAACCACATGTACACGCTTTTAACACATGGAAAAGTAGCTTATGGAAAATAAAACACTGTTTTTTAGATTTTGGGCCAAGTCTAGAAAGGAAGGGTTGCCCTAGGCCATAACCAGAGCATCAGATCTAACAAGAGTGGTAAATGGTGCTATAATAGATTCCCCCTAATATATGAGGTCAGAAGGAGTACATGATGGTCGAAATGTATTAAGTGTATAGAAGGAATCATGCCGAGACTGAGGAGGAGTTCACCAGAATTCAGCCTGCCAAGCCAATGAAAGAGATCAAAAATAAACTGCTATCTGAAGCGAACATACCCATGCTCAGAGATAGTAAAGCATGTTTGCATGTTAAGTACAAAAGTGGATCCAATATGCATACAAGTATAAAGGAACTGAAATTACATAATGGATCATCCGATCATATCCAAGAGTATCACATATAAGAACTGATCAATGATGCTGAAGTATGAAGCTGATCCTTGAAATCATAAAAATGATCCAAAAAGTACGAAATCAAATGGTGGAATAAATGGTACTACACAACAACTCGGGTACCAACATATAGGATGTCATTGTAAGGAACTACAACATATAAGGTGGATGGTGTCAACTGGCAGAAACAGGAGCAACTGACAAGTGAACCAAGAAATGCTGATGCAAACCCAAGGTCTTCACCAACCGCCGTGGTACATTTCTACACAATGGGAATAGATGATCTGAAGTCGACCATGTGAGAAATCGTTTGATTGCCATCCATTGATGTATACCATTAACAAACACGAGACTACTCACCTTTAATGATGATGAGAGCCAAGGTACCCAGTACAATCTAACAAGTGAGAATAAATGAGTTGTAGTCGAACACTTGGAAGAATCTATCAATCAAGAGACAATGATGTTTTCCCACTGTCGATAGTGAAGGATTCTATCACTGATGACTACAAACTCTAAGGTACTACCAAATGGACTCTAGATCTTGTTCCCATAGCAATGAGTTGAATTCAATGGAAAAAGATCCACTAGAAGGAAGGCATTAAGGCATCCTTCATCAATCTAGCGTAGGTGTAACCAATAGGCCAATAATGTGGAAGGAATCAGATGAATAAAGATGTAGTAACCCAACCAAAGCACATTTCCGGTGTACACAAGATGTAGCTAACGCATGATAGAAACCCTTTGAACAAACCAATAATGAAAGCTGACACAGAGGAAAGGAATCCACCAATAGGTTCAAATGGAAACCAAGGTACTGCATGAATCCCAATGTGTGATAATGAAAGTTGATGTCAAACAAAAGGGAAACCATTCAGTCAAAGACCCATGATACTGATCGATGCTGAGCAAAAGGTGACCTATCAATAATGAAAATAGGGCTAGGTGCGGCTCTAGATCTGCTCTCAGAGCAATTAGTCATAGTCAATAAGAGAAAGACCCACCAATAAGAAGTCAATGGAGACCTTCTCAAACTAGCACGAGCAAAAGACCAAATAACTTATGTGATAATGAACATGACTCTGAAAACTAGGAATGGCCGACTGAAAAATAGGTCAAGAGGCACCGTAGAGAGGCCAACTTAGGTTTACTTCCCTTGAAAAAAAACATGACTCAACTATGACTACTTTGTATAAGTTTTTCATGCAGGAGGCATAAACAAACTCTCCATATGATTGGAAGAGATAACCAATCAGAGGAGTATTGACTCGATAACAAGGTTAAGGCTCACCTAAGTTCAACTAAAGCCCACCCCAAGGGAGGAAAGACTTATCTTTTGAGTGCTTTGTTCAAGGGCGACACAACTGACTCTAGCTACCATCAATTATGGAAATAATGTCTCGTTCCTACTCTTTTTGGGATATATATATATTTTTTTGTCTTTTTCATATTTATGAATCTTGAAAAAGAATAAAAGAATGCTATAGTACAGTGGAAAGAATGAGTGTCCAAAAATAAGGTGCTCTAGTTCTTCGGAGGGGAACATTCCTATGCTCAATGTAGGGTGATGAAACTGGTTAATGACACTCAAAGGAATGTTCTTTCCATGGGTAAAAGGGTGTGCCAAGTTGCAGAGGTTAAGTGATTGAAAGGTTGATTTTGCAGAAGACATGGTCAAAAGGTGGCTTAAACACAAGTCCAAGTGAATCCGACTCAAGGCCAAAGTTATAAATGGTCAACATGTAATGCAAAAGTACAACTCAACGCAGAGGATCCTCTAGGGTATAAAGCCAGAAAATAGTGAAGAAGAAAGAGAATGAGTCTCCAATGCACAAGTCATGGTGGGACTAAAGAGGAATCTCGAGCCTACTTAATATAGCAGCATGGGAAACAGATGTTAGCGAGGATGTAACTAAGGTGCCCATGTAAAGGTTGGATCTACCATCATATCAAGATTTTATAAGTTGGTGAGTGAAAATGGTTTATGAATCAATACATGATCGGGTTGACCCTATGGCAAAAATAGCGCAGTATGGAGGCTAGTATGCAAAATGCAATGGAAAGTGATATTCCCTAACCTATATTCCAATAAGAAAGTGATACCTACCATGATGGGTTTGCAATCATGGGACCAAAGCAATTTCTCAAAAAATCTCCAAAATATCTTGTAAAACCAACCAATCCCAACACTCCAAGTCAAAAGGTCATAAAACCCACAAAAGCAAAACCAACTTTAGAAAAAATAATTTTCATTTTTCAACCTATATAAGGAGTTTTGGACTCACAGTTTTCTCATTTGTGCTTTGAACAATTGGGTGAAGGAGCTATGGAGAAAAAACCAAGCAAGCTTCCTCCATCAAATTCAACCGTTCAAATCACGTCAAATCTTCCATGTAACCTTCTAATCATACTTGTGATAATTTTTTATGCTTTCTAGATGTTTTTTCATAAATTTTTTGTGTCACTCGGTTTGGATACAGGTGACCCACGTATAGGAAGGCCCTATACGTGACTGTGTTAATAACGAGCCCGCGTGTGCATGAGTTTAAAATTTTAAACATGGATTTAATGATTTAAAACATATTTTTTTGTAGGATGACAATTATCTGGCATGAAAGAGAGCATTGTGCCGTTGATAACCAAGTGACGGAGGATCAAAACACATTAGATGCCTTGAGAGGATGCGTTTGTTAAAATTCTTCAAAATGCCAAACATGAAGGCGAATACTCAATTGCTTGAGCTGCCAATCCACTACTGGAGTGCAGAACAAGATGCATTCGTGATTGATCAAATGTCCATGAGGATCAAAATAAAGGAAATCTATTTCATTACAGGTGTTTCTCGCAGGGGGGAGAGGGTGCACTCAACCAGAAGGACGAGAGGTAATCTCAGTGTAGAAGACTACATCTGCATATACTGTCCTGGAAACTTGAAAAAGGTTGGAAGTCAGATTCCAATCAAGTATGTAGAGATTTTATCACTGAGAATCCTACTATTTACCATAGCCAGGGTAAACGATTCTGCAGCTCTACATCAAGCTTCACGTGTTTCCATGAGCCTTGCAGTGGATTGTCTCACTACAATCTTTGATTGGTGTACACCTCTACTAACCAACATGAAGAAACAACTCACTTCCATCCAGAAGGGTTAGATGAAGAATTTTGGATACAGAACTATCTTATGTTCCTTATTTTTTGAGAGAGTACGTGGGCTTCATCCCAAGGTATTATCCACCATCGGTAGCCCAAGAGATCCACAGATGGGCAGGTGGGCTGACTTGATGAAACGACTAGGGGGCGGTGAGGTCCCTAGGACTAAATTTGATGACGAGTTTTTCCTTTGGTGGGAACAACAGATCATTGCAATCGAATACTACCCTTATGCTGGAATGGATTTCCGAGGAGATCCAGATCTAGTATTTCCACTAGACACAGCATGGGGTGCCATAGGTATAAATGATTTTTGAACTTTAAGATTTTTTTGGATTTTCAATATAAATGAATTAAAAATCTTTTTGATGAGACAAAACACTTACAAAATTATTGATATGAAATAGATTGTGGACTGGTGAGACCTGATGGTCTTCCTTGACATAAGCATCGTGGAAGAGATGTCGAAGGGGATACAATAGAGATTGAGGGAGTCCTCCATGCAGTCCAGAGAAACTTGGTGATATTGACTCACCAAGTACCCATGGTGGTCATAGAGGACTTACCAGAAGAGATGGAGTGACGCGTGGTGGGAGTACCACGAGATTGGGTGCGACTATTTCGGCGAGTGGCTAATGTCGTCGTTTTCTTTCTTGTTGCTCATCCTGAGCGTGATCATTAGATAGATGATTAGATCTTTTTTTGTTAGACATGATGATGGGCATAAGCCCAAATTTCGTAGGGCATTTTGTCCCAATTTTGTATATTATTTTGGACACAAAAAAATCTATCTATATACAAACGGTTTTACGATGATCATATATACAGATGATACTTCAATTATTTTTTATTTTTTAATGTGATGAATGATTTATATGCCAATAAAATGCTTGGTTAGAAATAGAATTTGCTAAGGAATTTTTTTATCGTAGAATATGAACAAATGTGATGTAAACAAATGATCTTTGAAATAAACACACTCTCAGAAATTGGCGATACAAATAAGGATCTCTTACCAGATAGATGTTATTCAGTTGAGATACCACCAATTGTGAATCCAAATAAAGTACTAATGAATCAATATCAAAATATATCACCTCAGATAGTAAATTAATAACAATAGTATATTCGGAAATATTATTTGAAGCGGGACTGATGCATACTCCTCTCAAAACCATCAACTGGCCATATGGATAATAAATCACCCAAGCTGTGGAAGCAAGGTTTTGGGTGTGTCTACTGGCACCATTGACAAACCCTAGATATATCAAATTGTCCACCAATACCTACCAAAATAGATAAAAAAAATATTGACATCACTAAAACCGATAGATAGATATGTGCAATCATACAATATATACAAACAACTAAATTCTTGGCCGAAGCCTAAGCAAAGTAATTCTTACGGGAGAGCCCATTTCTAGGCTCCTACAACTTGTTTCCTTAAAAAACAATCAATTCATAGGCTCCCTTTTCCAAGACTTTTTTGACAATGAAGGGACTGTACCACATAGATTTAAACTTACCTGCCCCCAAGGCATCTTTGTCTTGATCATAGACCAAGACAAGGTCGCCTTCAAAAAAGTTTCTAGGATGGATAGCTTCATCATATTGAGTTTTTACCCTCTTTTTATGAGCTTCGTTTATTATGGCAGCGTCTCGACGCTGCTCCTCAAGATGTTCTAAATGAATGAGGCATTCTTCGATACTAGAAGTATCGGGAAGAAGCTCAACATCTAGTTTAAGGGAAGGAATTTCACATTCTACAGGAAAAATAGATTCCAACCTGTAATCCAGTTAAAAGGGAGTAAAACCAGTGGCAGTCTTAACTGACATTTAGTATGCCCAAAGTGTCAGATATAACATGACGTGCCAATTGGATCTAGCTTTGTTAATTGTCCTTTGCAGGATGATTTTAAGGGATTTGTTCATGGCCTCTACCTGCCCATTGGCCTGAGGATAATATGGAGATGAATGCTCCTACCGAAAACCCAACTTAAGATCCAATTTAGACATCATTTCATTTTGGAAATGACTGCCATGGCCAGTGACAATCTCTTTAGTAATACCAAACCGAGGAATAAATTGATTGAAGAGAAACAAGACCGGTGTGTCACCATCATTTGTGAAAGTAGGCATAGCCTCAGCCCACTTAGTCAAGTAGCCTAAGGCCACGATGATATACTTGTGATTTCCTGTCGAATGCAGATTACAAGTAGTAAAATCGATGCCCTATTTCATGAAAGGACCAACGGTGATCACAGGGAAAAGTGGAGTTGGATATGCATGCATTTTCCAAGTATAAACCTGACAGGGATGGCATCTTTTGACCACTTCAATACAATATTTGAAGATCGAAGGTCAAAATTAGTTTGCTCGCAAAAAAAATTTGGGTTGTAGGAAGCCCAGATAGATGACCACCACAAGCTCCATTGTGGTAATCATTAAGCACATGCTCAGTGCCTTCCAAGGTTAAACAATGTCTAAGGATTGAATCAACCCTGCAACAATATAAAGTGTCACCTATAATGATATAACTTTTAGCGAGGTGACACAAACATCTACGGTCATCCTTGGAAAATAAGGGTGAAAACTTCAAATTCTGGAGATATATAAGGATATCTCCATACTAGGGATCTTGCGAGTTTATAAAAAATATATGTTCATCAAGAAAATTTTCCTCGTAAACAATTTCTTCCTCACAAGGCAACTATGAGATTAACTCTTCAAATAATAAATATTTCTTAGACTTAGCCAACATGAACTTGAGGTCGAATTCTTGTAAAATGACAATCCATCTATTATATTTTGCCCCAATCACTTGCCTACTGAGAACAAACTAAAATGGATTAACAGCTGCTAAGACGAAAGTTTTTGAAACAGAATATAATGTCTAAGCCACTGGATAGCATGGACAGCTGCCAAAACTAGTTTCTTGATGGGAGAATAACACATTTTATGAACTATCAAGCCTTGGCTCAGATAGTATATTACATGCTCACATAAGGCATCATCTTCCTAAACCAGAACCATACCAATGGTTGATTCTTCTACAACGAGATACAAGAGGAAATATTTGCTATAATCAGGTGGACTCAACAAAGGAGTAGAGGTTAATGCTTTTTTCAAAGAAACAAAAGATCGTTGCACGAAATCATCCCATAAAAATGGGACCCCTTTCTTAAGAAATCTCATAAATCCTTTTGTGATCTCGGCATAATTGGCTATAAATCTGCTCAAGAAATTTTCTTTTCCTTGGAGACTCTAAAGTTGACGTATAGAAGAAGGGGGAGGAAACTGAAATATTTCCTCAACCTTGGAGGGATCTGCACGAATCCCCTCTGTTACGATGAATCCCAACAACTAACTAAATTTGACGGCGAAAACGTACTTATTCGAATTCAGCCGGATTTTATAAAAACGACATCGTTCAAAATCAATCGAAGATGTTTAGGATGATCAATTCTCTTTCGAGAACAAGCAGCTAAGTCATCCAAATGTTCTTCGATAATGTGCTTGATATTGTGAAAAGCATATGACATGGTCCGCTGAAAAGTAGCTCCAGCATTTTTGAGGCCAAAAGGCATATTTTTGTATGCAAATGTGCCCCAGGGAAAAATAAAAGTTGTCTTGTGCTGATCTTCTAGACTGATAGTAATTTTATTATAACCAAAGAATCCATCCATAAAAGAAAAAATCTCATTACCCGCACATTTATCAATAATCTGATCAATAAAGGGCATGGGGTAATTGTCCTTAGGAAAAGACTTATTTAGGTCCCTAAAGTCGATGCATACACAAATCGTTCCTTGCTTTTTGTCTATGGGGACTGGATTAAAGACCCACTTAGTTAAAGGAATGAGGTATATGAAACCCACCTTAAGCAACTTCTTAACGTCAACTTTGATAGTTGCTTCTTTTCTAGGGTTTACCGATCGAAGTTTTTGACTAATAAGTTTTTCATTTTCATTTGTCTTGATCTCATGCTAGACTATAGATGGATCTATTCTAGGCATTTCCTCATAAGACCAAGCAAACACATCACGAAACTCTTTGAAGAGATCGGTATGTTTGAATTTCTTCAGGGGAAGAGTCAGCTCCAATGAAGACATTTTCAATAATGTTAAGATTCCTAGAGATTTTCGCTTGAATAGTTTGTGAGATAATAGATATGTTACCTTTAGAAAAAACCTATGTTGGGGCCAAATGTTTTAAAATTGCATGAACGTCACTAGTAGAAGGACTGGACAAACTTGATTCTACTTCCCGCAAGTGAGGGAGGAAATATGAACAATGATGCAATTCATTCCATGGTCTTTCAACACCCGTCATTGCTTCTAGAATTTCTTCTTTAGATGGAAAGATAGTATCTAAGCAATCCTAATCAGAAGTCAAATCTAGAGTCCAGGTCAAAGCCACATCCCCATCCAGCTCCTCTGATGAAAAAGGAGTAGGATCGAAGTTTGCAGAGTTAACAATAGACTGATAAGAAATTTCTACTGTAGACATAGGACATGCCATTCCACCTACATGCCCTTCATCTAATGTGGTGGTAGATGAGGCTAAGGAACAACGATCTGAAAAATAATGAGTTCTAAAGAACTCTCTTTGAGAAGGTGCCTTGGAGGATGAAATAACATTAATTCTAGCTGTAGGAGTAGGAAGATCAAAGGTACCCATTAAGGAGGAGTACATTCCAACTCCTAAATTCTATATAGTCTGCTTGGGATTATCTACTAATGGAAAACTAGACTCAAAAGATGCATGGGAGTCACCCAGAGAATAATCCATCTGATCAACCTTTACAATTCTCCCTTCATGAGGAAAGCAAAGGATGTGAAATAACGACGATACAATAACATCCATCTCATAAATCCAATTCCTACCTAAAAGGAGGTTTTAATCCAGCTTCACATCAACTATTTCTACCTCAATATTTACCACCTTTCCCCCAACACAGATGGGAAAGGCTGGAATAGTCCCGTGTGGCCTATGAGAATGAACATCAAATGTTGTCAATAGAATAGGTGAAGGAACATCTTGAGGCAATCCAATAGTCTTCCAACATGATACAGACATTACATATGTGGAAGCTCCCTCATCGACTATAGTTCAAAAGATATTGGTATTTCGATATGTAGACTTTATCTGGAAAGTCATATGATGTGGGAGTCTCTTCTTGATGTTTGACATATCGAATGTAAGCACAAGAGAATTTTTTAGATCAACTGCTCAGATTGTAGTGAGTAATGCACTCCTTTGTGCGAGGCATGATTGGATTACCTCTAGTGCCGACATAGCACAAGGACCCTAAGCCAAATCTTCTACAATTGAGTAGTTATGGATTGCCTTAGCATTAGGATTAATGGTTGAGCGTTTTGCAAAGCCTTTCAGTATCCGAGGTATAGACTCAACGAAGGGCCTCTCGATATGCAGTGGCTCTGAAGCATCAGTAGTAGACTTAGCCTTAGATGATTCTGATTCACCATAATCACGTGATTGCGTAGCAACGTCAATATGTGAACTCATCATGAAAATATTTGATATATTATCCCCTTCATGGTTTCTCGCTATAGGGGTACCAGTACTAGAGTTCGTGCAGCAAGTAACTGCTGCCCTTAGGGAAAAGGGTTAGTTAGGACAACCTAAGAGCTAGAAGACCCCACTGAACTAATAAGCACTGAGCATCTTGGATCTTAGGGAAAAGATGAGTCAAATTATCTCCATTGCATAACTTGCATGGAAATTTCACTTTTTATTAGACTCTTTTCTACCCCCTCCAACATCATTGACGGGTTTGTTTGCATTAAGCTTCCCATCCTGGTTCTTTTTTCTAACTCATCCTTTCTTCTTCCCATCAAATTGTTGGTTTCCTTTTTGGTTTGAAGTTTAGACAACATTTATAGACATAGGTTGAGAAGCACAGGCACTGATGGAGATGCCTACATAGAAGAAGCAATTTTTAAAGACAATTGTTGCAATTGATTTAGTGGGTTAGCCATGTTAGCATCGATTGATCCGACTAGCCCATCGGCATGGAGACCTGGCTTTGGCTTGGTTATATCAAATTTGGGCCTAGGAACCCCAGATTGAGAATAAATAAGTTCTAACTGCTGGGCTCTAAAAATAGTTTGTTCCTCAGCGAACACACCAGAGAGGGATACATCCTTAGAGAACTCAGGTTGTAAAGATTTAAGAAACCATTCAAGAAGGAATTCTTGTGGAATATCGGATTTAATGAGCCTCTTCCTTCTCCTCCATTCTTGGATGTGATCTAAAATATAGGTTGTCTGGTCTTGGTGAAAATTAGCTAATAGCTCAGTTCCAACATCATAGTGGATAGGCAACTAAAAATGGTTCAAAAATATTGTAACCAAATCGCCAAAAGAAGCGAAGGTTCCCCCTGGTAGTTAAATGTGCCACTTAGCCTCATTTCTAGTTAGGGTACATTAGAATAATCTCAACCTGATTGAATCATCTATCAGGGAGTTTGACAAACACCATAAGTGGAAAGTGGTTACATGGTCACCTAGATCTTCACCAGTCTTCCCTTCAAACTTAGTATATCTTAGGGAATTTTGGTTGGGACATGAGGCTAGGTTAGGTTATATCTAATTAGATCATTAGTCAATTTAGAAATATTTGGCAGGTTTAACGTTTCTAGAAATGGTAGTTGCGAAGGATCCTGAGGATTCCACCCAGTCTGGGCGAAATTTCCAATGTTCTAAAAAGAATACCCTGGATTTGTGAAGGCACCAAGTTGCCTAAAGTAATTTTTAGACCCACCTGAACCATAAGGATGTCCTTGTTGTCCAAAAAAAACCGGAGTTTGACCAACTCCTGCCGAAAAATTTATGTATCTAGTGAAATTCCCCCCCTAGAGAGGTGTTAAAAGGAGTAGAGAGCCCTTAGTAAGGGTTCCATGCATGAGCATAGGGAGAAAATTTCTGGAATGAATTGACAGAAGAATACGACATATTCCCTTGTTGGCTGAAGTAAGATTGATTTCTAGCTCCAAGTCCACTAACTGCAGGGTTTGTCCAGCCTTGAAAAGGATTATAAATTTGACCCGTAGAGGGAAAAGGTATTGATCCTAAAGATGGGTTCGAATGTGGTATATGACCACTCCCAAAAGGGAAACCCTGAAAATAAGTTGGCCCACTTTCCATGGAAGTGATGGACGTGGATGCAGCTGATGGAATACTTAACAGAACTGAAGGAATTACATTGGTCGGCATTCCAAAAGGGAAAAATCCAATGTTAGAGGCAAAATCTTGACTGCACCCACTCAAAGATGGAATGGAGGTAGTGCCAAATATAGTAGTGTTAGAAGCAACGGAAGGTATAGAAATCATTCCTCCCCCTTGTATGGATATAAGAGTTTGCATACTAGTAGCACTCATGGTGGACGCCATGCTCCCATCAGTGTTCATCGAAGGAAAAGATTGATATAAACCTAGGCTTGAAGGCCTGTTGGTTAGAGTCCTGACATATAATAAAACATCCGGGTGATCGGGATGAAGGGGAGAATTAGGAGTCAAAAGAGACTCATGAAGCTCTTCGACCTCAATAACTTATTTCGACTAGAAGAGGACTCTCGAAAGAACTGGAGTGTTCCTCTCCTACTCTCTACTTGTACCATATCTATCTTGTGAATCAATAACTCCAACTAGAGGATCAATCTTTGATGTGTTTTCTACCACTAATTGAAAATCATTGGCAGAATTGCTCCTATGCCTTCGAGGAGAAGGCTCAACACTCGTAGTTGAAAGCCCACAAAGCCTCCAAGATCGACGAACTGGTCGATCAACCACTTTTAATTATTTTTATGAGATCTATTTAAAGACTCAAAAAAATTGGAAAGCTAGGCCAACTAGGAGAAAATATAACTCTCTATAAAATCCCTAAAGATACAGCCAATCAAACTACTTCCAAGTATTTCTGCTCTAGGTGATGATGACCGGACACCAAAATACAAGGAAGCGAAAATCAAGGACCTTCCGAAAATAGTCTGAGGTAATGACAGCCCAAGCCTACTAGCAAAGGTAATAGAAATAGTTATGCTAACCTCTAGACAACAGCCTTTTCTGGTGCAAGCACCCAAGCTTCGCAAGGGTACCCTACAGAAGTATTGATGAATGTGATGCAATTTCTACCTCAGGTGCCACGGGATTCCCCTCCACAGCCACCTATGTGATCCCTAGGAAAGGAAACAATGGGCACCAATCCATATCAAAAGCCGAGCGGAACAATCGTGAGGCGGGATCCAACAAGTAGGAGAGTTGATATCTCTCTTCTTTATCTTCATTATCCCTCTTCCTTAACTCCCATTCACGAAGCTTTCCCGGTCTTTCTAACAACACTGGATTTCGTTCATTATTCAACTTCTATGTTTGATAATTTGAGTTGCCTTGGAGAGTTAACTCTCCACTCACCTATTCCAAGGACCTAAAGAACATAAACTTGTTGGTGTTTGTTAATAACAATTCAAAAAGTTCTAGCTCTTTTTTTTTAAATCGCTTGATTTTAGAGGGTTTTTCTTTAAGTCAAGGGTATAATGAGAGTGAAACTGATGATGTTTTCAACACAAAAGAAACCAATAGAAACTTAACTATATGCATGCAGTTATTTTCTTTTGATGAAGAGGGATCTCTACTTGGTTCTATGAAAAACTTATATAAGAAAAACACTTTTATTTTTCTTTTCTTTTCATAAACACTCCACACACACTCAAAATCTAAAAAGACTAAGAATGCTTATGATGCAAACTAACCTACTGCAAATTTAAATGACGATGCAAGATCCTATGAATACTCACACTATAAGAAAAAGTGCTTCTTTATAAGGTCAATAAGCCAACTTGACAATGAAGAGGGAAAAAATTTAAAAAAAAATTTCCCTCAAAACCAAGCAAACAAATTAAAAAAGATCACAATTGCTATAAAAAAAAAACAAAAAGAAACCAAAAAACCAAAAGCTTAGAAAGAAAAAGAAAGGAAAAAGCTATGTTTTGTCTTTTCCTTATAAGGAAACTAAAGAATTTTTTTGAAGTCACAAAAAGAACTACTGAACTCCAAAGATCAAGAAACAAGCACAAGGAGTCCTTACACTTCGCAAGTTATAAAACTCATTAATAAATAAACTTGAAACAAGAAGGACTACAAACTTGTACAAAATGATATGAACAGTAGCAAAAGACTTCAACAAACTGAAAAAAAATGTCAAAAAGAAAACTCTCGAGATTGCCAAAGAGACGCTAAAAAAAGCATGAAAAACCACAAGGTCAACAAAAAGGGAAATCCAAGCAAAGCAATTTGATATATGGGTTATAAATGAAATCAAAACTAATTTCTTGTTCTAGAAAACCAGAACAGTCAAGAACTTCAGACAGAAGCCTTGAACCCAAGACCCAAAACGAAACCCTACTCAAAAAGAAATCCTAGGCCAACTAGGCTTTTCACTAAGAAGGAGATTCGAAATCGAAAAATTGCAAGGGAACTGAGTTCTACAGACAGTGGATGACCAGAAAATAGCAAAAGTCACCAAGCAACAAACCTAACTGAGCAAAATATTTTGAAAAAGCAATCCAAAATTATGTATACGTGACTGTGTAAAGACATAGAGGCGTGCACACGCGTTTCAAACACAAGAAACTCCCATATACGCGAGTTTGCTTGAGGAAACTAACGTGTATATGCGACTGTACTCCAAGAAAAGCGCATATAAAAGACTCAATCAAGAAAAGAAACAAATCAAGGCCTGATCCAAAAGATCAGTCTTGATGCCTGGGAAGCTAATAAGTCAAAGGCACTGTAAAAGCCAAGCAATCAAGAAAACAAACCCTAATCAAGAATGAAAAACCCAAACTAGGAAAAACAAGAATGTTTTCCCCAATGGAGTCGCCAATTCTGTTGTGGGTGGGAGCACCCTAGGGTCTTAGGTTGAAAACCCCAACAGAGCAGAGGGTATACAACAATAAGAAATGTGCAAACAAACAATTTAAATGCTTTAACTATTGAACTGGGAAGAAGTGTCCTTACCCAAAGGTCTTACATTTGGGTCGATCCCACCGGGTGCAAACCCTCTGCTTCTTCTAATGCCTTTAAAACCTATAAATTATCCAAGCAAAGCATATACAATAGCAGTAACAACAAGCATGTTCATGATATACATGTTAGATCATATAAGCAAATGAACAATTATGCATTAATATAATATTTATAAACAAATCACAATATGGATCAATGCATAAACACAATAAATATCAGGAACATAACAACATTTGTTTATTGATGTAAGGTAAATGAAAGGTGGAAAACTACAACCTGAGTCTTCCTCCAACTCTAAGCGGAACCATCCTGTCCCAACCTCAACAATATTCCTCCATCAATATACATAAGGATATCATAAGAGGGATGAAGGATATCTCAAAAGAGGAAACAAGAGTTTCCTAAAGCTTGGGGAGTGCAAGAGGCATATGGATTTCTTCAGACTCAACCAAGGATCAATCAACTATAATATCAGCATCTCATCTCTCCTCCCTTTAGGCCATAGTAAATTTTAGGGGCGAATTTTAGCCCAAGGGTGAAATTTAAGGGGTTTTTCATTTTAGAGGGGCGAAATTTTTATAAAACACCCATTTCATATATTTATCCCAGCTTTTATTTAAAAAATAATTATTTTTTTCATTTTAGCCCAAAAAAAGGGCTAATAAACTATGAAAAGACTCATTTGACCCGATTCGCCTGGTTTTGGAGGTTTTATTCCATTACAATCGCCTGATTTTCCTGCTTTGCAATGTTAAATTCATTTGCAATCGCCCATTTTCTGGTTTGGGAGGTGGTTTGGGAGGTTGTATTTGGTCCCAATAAATAAAAATATAAATAAAGTGGAGGTATGGTAAATAAATAAAACCTCTTTTATTACTTACTCCAAAGGTATGATAAATAAATAAAAATATAAATAAACTAGAGGTATGGTAAACAAATAAATCTCTTTATATTTAGTCCATAACCCTCTTTCTATTTAAGAAGGCTCAAAAAATAGGATTTTTTCTTAAAGTGAATCTTATGGGCCAAATACCATATTTATAAAAGAGGTATGGTAAATTAATAAAAATATAAATAAACGAGAGGTATGGTATATATAAAAACATTTTTTTATATTTACTCCATAAGTC